>AWOL01S0098767.1:6897-20654 GCA_000715115.1 Nicotiana otophora
ATATATATATATATATATATATATTGGTTTGCTGATTTGGGACGCCACTTTTGCAGTATTTGTTTGGGATCCGGGAAGTAAATCCTTTCTTTATATATGCTGTAGAATAACACTAAGGTGCTTTCTAATTCTATGTTTACTAGATGGATATTTCACAATTCTAAGCGATTAGCTTTTCGGTGTTTTGTATATGATAAAGCTTGATAGTATTATAATTGCTGAAAATACAATTGAATCAAGACACAAAATCTTTATTTTATAAATAATTTATCTTATAATCAGCGGAGAATATGGACCAATGTAATGGATCTAGAATTAGAAAAAATGAAAAAATAAAGGTATTGTATGCGGCAGCGTTGTCATTAATGAAGTCTTGACAAACTAATGATGTGGCATGCGTAGCTAAACCCATGATTCATCACTGTCTGCTAACATTTGTAGTTGATGCTATATAAAAATGGAAAGAGTTATACTATTTCAGTATCTTATTACTCCTACTTAATAATTTCAGTGAATGAGAGACAAATATAGAAGGCTTTTAAGTTGAAATGCATCAAACTATGAATTCAGCCAAAGAAGACACAAAAAGATAGTGCTACACGAAACAACTAATAGAGGAACTTATTGATTCTATGTTATATAAGTAGAGGAGTTTGAATCTCAATATGTGTTAGTGTTATAATAGTATGACATTAGCGCAAAAGGCATATAATATTGGATGTTAAACTCTTCCATCACTATAAACAGGTCCATAAGACACAAAAGTCTTGTCTAAGGTAGCACGTATATTACCTTTGCAATAACAGCTTTTTTCTTCATTCGACCAAGCAGAATCCCAATATTTTAGTTTACCTTTTAACTGCAATATGCTAGTAATATATATCATTTAACACAGTACAATACATATGAATAATAATAGCAGAAGACAATAGTTTGCACTATTGAAAAGCTAACCAAAGTTTCTTCGGTAATTCTATACCCTCTGTCACACTTACTTTTTCTCGAGGGACAGGGGAGTTTTTTCAATTTAAGTGATATTATTCGAAATGAGATTATTTATTTAATTTAGAGTCACCACTTGAAATAATTATTATGGTGTCCCAAGTCACTGGTTTATTTGAAAATCCCAAATCGAGAAAATTGACACTATTTATGGTCCGCGAACACAGAAGACCGGGTAAGAAATTCTGTTAATCCGGGAGAAGGTGTGAGGCACTCCCGAATTTCGTAGTTTTAGCACGGTCGCTTAACAATTAGTACTTGACCTAATTATCTGATTTATTACATGTGTATAACCTTTTATGCATTGCTGCTTTTATACCGCTTTCTTTTATTTTTAGGCCTTTTTAGTATTTATGAAATTTATTTGAACAAGTCACGATGTCGCGCACTCGTTGTTTTTGTACATATTGCAAATCGCGCCACGTGAAGCGCACCCGCGATTTATACCATATTTATTTAATATTATTTGAAGTTATGGTCGGATCGCATGAAATGCACACCCGAATTGAGAATTATGTATCTCGACTATGCTGCGGGAACCGTACCCATAGTCGCGATAATTTATTTACGCGCGTAAAGCAAATTATGATATTTATGAATTATTTTTCTAAACTACTTTGATATTTGTTGTGAAGCCATGATTATGGATATGAATTTGTGGAAATGGTGTGTATGTGAACTAGTTGAATCTTAATCGTTGGAGTGTTGTGATGATTGTTTGTCGTTCCTCTTTTAAAGGAGAAATGGACCATTTTGTGAACGACCACTCTATGTTGAATCCATTATTGGTAGAGCAGACTTAAAGTCGGCCCAGACCTAGTTCCGTAAAGTGCCACACAGTTACAATTATCCTTTATTACTACAATAGCCCAGATTTATTGTTGTGGCCAGAGTTGAAGAGAATTAACTAAATACTTTACTAAATCAATTTATAGCACCAATTCAACTACGTTCATATCCCAAAACATGAGAGGCTATGCTTAAAAAAAAAAGCATTAAACAACGGTTCTAATTGTGTAAATAGCGTCTCTAAGCTTTTGCTTTAGAAGTTATCCTATTTCGTCACAGAATTTTCTGCTCAACATCAGCTATTAACATTCAAATAATTCTAGAATACATTACATACTAATAGGAATAGGTGATTAACAAAGAACATAGAGAATTTCAGTGTTTATTACAACCCCACTCAATTAACTAATGATAAAATATATTTCCCTTTGACATTAGGGGGTACGATTACAAATACAGGCATTCATACTTCCGACTAAGTGAGACGATTTGCAAAGAATTCAAACACTTATACTGCTTTAGCTTTTGGCCTTGTGATTTACGAATTTGACCAATTAGGATCCAAATTCATGAACTGCATCCATGTTCATTTCACTTATGGTTCTTCCTTTCCATAATTTACTACCAGACACTATACAACAAAGCATTAAAAACAGACTTAGACAGAAATTCATACGTAAAAAGACAGAAACTAATAAAGAGCACACGCCTAAAAGGAGTTTGTGAACAACAGTAACATGGCAAAGTTAATTGATTTCAATTCAAAATATTTCACAAGAAATCTAAAACACAACATCATATGAACAACATAAACGTCTGAAATTCACAGAAGAAGGCAGTGAAGCTTGATTATGTCAAATTCAAAATGTGAGTTCATAGATGTGTACCTTTATCAACAGAATAGGCAATAAAAGAAAATAGATCTATGAAAAAACTGGAAAGAGCAACAACAAAAGCCAACGCAGCAAGCAGAAAACAGCTAGACAAAAATCTGGAAACGGGAGATGGACCCCAGCAATTCAAGAACAAAAGAACCAGCAACCACTCGAAATCTCAGCAGAATTGGTGTAAAACCAGTAGAAAAATAGAAAGAAAAAAAAAAGAGCAACTTTGATTTTTTGTTTTTGTTTTTTTTTATTTTCTTGTTTTCTGTATCTAGATTTAAACTCAAGAAAAGAAAAACCAGGGTGAAAATGAAGAAAGGAATCTGTTTCTACAGAGAAATCATCGTCACAAATGAAAAGAAGATTCCGAATTTTTTCAGAGGATTCTTCTTTGTCTTTTTCTGCAGGAAATTTGTCTCTTATATAGGGTGTAGGGGCTGTATGAGGGAAAAGGGAAGGGAATGTAGGAGGATGTCAGCTGAATTTTAAGAGATAAGGGCATCTTTTAACAACCAATTGTTGGACAGTTGTCCTATTTCCAGATATTTAACTCATTTCAGTATCTTTTCTTAACAAATTAGGACAGCTGTCTCTTTCTAGAAATTTCTCTCATTTTTCACTTTTTAAATTTTGGATTTTACCTCTTTTCAACCTAATTTCTGACCTAAATACCAACGTAGGCCAATTAACAAGACTTGTCTAATTAAACAAAAAACAAGAATGTGTTGAGATGCAATTAATTAAAGGAACATACAACAATAACAATCCAGTAAAATCTCATTAACGGGGTTTGGGGAGGGTAGTGTATACACATACCTTACCTTTACCCCAAAGGAGTAGAGATGTTGTTTCCGAAAGACCCTCGGCTCAAAAAAATAAAAAGACAAAAGGAGAAAAAGGAGACAATATTAGTATCACAATAGCAATCATAAAAAAAATAGGAACACCATGAAATCCAGAAGAAAGATGCAAAGCAAAGGGAGATAATATTAGTATCACCACAACAATCATAAGAAAAATAAGAACACCATGAAATCTAGAAGAAAGATGCAAAGCAAAGGGAGATAATATTAGTATCACCACAACAATCATAAGAAAAATAAGAACACCATGAAATCTAGAAGAAAGATGCAAAGCAAAGGGAGATAATATTAGTATCACCACAACAATCATAAGAAAAATAAGAACACCATGAAATCTAGAAGAAAGATGCAAAGCAAAGGGAGATAATATTAGTATCACCACAACAATCATAAGAAAAATAAGAACACCATGAAATCTAGAAGAAAGATGCAAAGCAAAGGGAGATAATATTAGTATCACCACAACAATCATAAGAAAAATAAGAACACCATGAAATCTAGAAGAAAGATGCAAAGCAAAGGGAGATAATATTAGTATCACCACAACAATCATAAGAAAAATAAGAACACCATGAAATCTAGAAGAAAGATGCAAAGCAAAGGGAGATAATATTAGTATCACCACAACAATCATAAGAAAAATAAGAACACCATGAAATCTAGAAGAAAGATGCAAAGCAAAGGGAGATAATATTAGTATCACCACAACAATCATAAGAAAAATAAGAACACCATGAAATCTAGAAGAAAGATGCAAAGCAAAGGGAGATAATATTAGTATCACCACAACAATCATAAGAAAAATAAGAACACCATGAAATCTAGAAGAAAGATGCAAAGCAAAGGGAGATAATATTAGTATCACCACAACAATCATAAGAAAAATAAGAACACCATGAAATCTAGAAGAAAGATGCAAAGCAAAGGGAGATAATATTAGTATCACCACAACAATCATAAGAAAAATAAGAACACCATGAAATCTAGAAGAAAGATGCAAAGCAAAGGGAGATAATATTAGTATCACCACAACAATCATAAGAAAAATAAGAACACCATGAAATCTAGAAGAAAGATGCAAAGCAAAGGGAGATAATATTAGTATCACCACAACAATCATAAGAAAAATAAGAACACCATGAAATCTAGAAGAAAGATGCAAAGCAAAAGCGATAGCTAGTAAATAGGACCTACACTGAAAAGTGAAATAGTAAGACACAACATTGCCACTAGCTATCTTAGACAAAAACCCTATGTGGCTAGTCCCACAACGGTACGAAGTAAGGCACGACTCAACTATCTCCTAACCTACAACCCTAATACTCGACCTCCACATCTTTCTATCAAGTATCATGTCCTCGAAAATCTGGAGCCTCACCATATCATGCATGATCACCTCTCCCCAATACTTCTTAGGCCGTCCTCTACCTCTTCTCGTGCCCTCCACAACCAGCTGCTCACACCTCCGTATCGGAGCATCTGTGCTTCTCCTCTGAACATGTCCAAACTATCTAAGCTTCGCTTCCCTCATCTTGTCATCAATGGGAGCCACGTGCACCTTCTCCTGAATATCATCATTCCTAATCTTATCTATCCTAGTGTGCCCGAACATCCACCGTAACATCCTCATTTTTGCTACTTTCATCTTCTGGATATGTGAACGAGCCAACACTCAGCCCTATACATCATGGTCGGTCTAACCACCGCTTTATAGAACTTACCTTTGAGTATTGGTGCCACTCTCTTGTCACACAGGACTCCAGATGCTAACCTCAACTCCATCCATCCTACCCCAATACGGTGTGTGACATCCTCGTCGATCTCCCTTCCCCCCTGGATAACAAAACATACTCAAAGCCTAACAAAATTTAGGTGATTAAACTAATGTAATTAACTAATCAAAATCATGCAATTAATTAATTAAGATAGATATACAAAAAAATATATTAACAATTGATTATTAATGTAACATTAAACAAACTACTTGTCAATTTGAACGTCAGATTCAACTAAGTATAATCAAAGTTAACTAAAACAGGCTCTCAATAAACCTAAAACTATTTAATGCAATCAAACAACAATTAACAATTTACCACAATTAGATAGTTTGGCTAGGCGCAATCTGAGCATAAGAAAGGAAGAAAGAAAAGAAAAGAAAGAAGAGAAGAAAATAATATACCTATCGAGCCACAGTGTAGGGAAAAGGGGCCGACCAGTGAAACTTGAACGGATTCTGGCATCTTCGAGATAAGTCGAAACTAGTGTAATCGAATGTTCTCGTTGAGAACAAATGATTAACACAAGTTTCAAGTCAAATCGATTCTGGAATTAATTTGAAAGAAGCGGCAAAGGACGGACTAGGGTTTCTTGGCGTTTTTAGATTTACTGTAACGGGTTTTTCTAAGGGGTTTGAGGGATAAGGGTAAAGGTTTTAGGAAGAGGAGAAGTTGAGGATTATGGGGTGAAAGTTTGGGGTTATTTGGAGTTGTGGCCACTGGTGAGGGATTTGGGGATTTTAGGGCAGCTAGGTTTAGGATAGGATGTGAGGAAGATGAAGAATGAGGGGTTTTGGGGATTAGGTGGTCGGTTCGGACAGTCTTATGGGATGGGTGGGGAGTTGCGAACCGTAGGATCAGGGGAAATCAAGGGTGGAGATTAAGCGTAACCAAAACTCTATCGTTTTGGTTATGGGGTATGGACCAAATTATTTTAGGATGGACTGGGGTGGTTTTAAGGAAATTGGGTCATTTAAAGTTAGCCCAGTCCAATTTGAAGCTAAAAAAAAAGCCCATTTTCCATTCTTTATTTCAATTATTCAAGTTGCAATTGTAGCCATTACACCCAATATTCCCAAATTAATCCTATTTTGCCAAATTGACTTACTTACTACTTTATCTATCAATTAACTAATTAATTACCTTAACAATGTGAAATAAAAAAATAAAATTAATTTAAAAATCAAAAGCTAAAAATGTAAAATGACTAGGGTATTTTTGTGATTTTCATTTATCAATTATGTAATTAATATGTGATTAACTCCTAAAAATATAATTAAAATCTAAAATGTTATGCAATAAAGAGTTTGAACATTTTTATGGTATTTTTCATGATTTTAAGATATTAAATTTGCACAAAAATGCAACTAAATGCAAACAATCAATTACGGAATTCCTAAAATTCTATAAAATCAAAACAATTAGAAAATTTATTTTTTGTGGATTATGTAGGAGCATTTTCGTAGGGCAAAAATTACGTGCTCACAGCTGCCTCTCTTTGCTCGGAAACATGAAGAGTTTTAGGGCAAATATAAAGTGAGCAATTACGAGCAATTTTTACCCGTTTGACACTCCATGGGAAGCATTTTGAAAAAGTTTGACCGAACCTTGCTTCGGAGGTTGCCTACATATCCTTGACTATAAAGGAATCATATCAGTGTAGTTATGGAAACTTTGGTAGCTGGGACTACCGGAAAGCTGTGATTTCACTGTTGTTGCTATTGTTGCTATTATTGTTTGTTGAACTTCTTATTACACCAACGTCAAAATGAAAAAGAAAATAAACAAGTCTATCAGCTATGAGTTACAAGATTCCTATCTATGAGTCTTCTGAAATTTGATCTTGATTCTTGGCTAGTTCTTCACGTAGACTCTGATCTGAATCTTGATGCTTGCTACTTGCAGGTGCTAGTTCATTCTTCTATGGCTTCTTCGGATCAAAACGGGACATGCAAAACCCGTGACTTCAGTCATGTCTTAAGCAGTCCACATCTTTTCTCCCCTTCTTCATTTTGGATTCATTTCTTTTCTTTTCTTTTATTCTTGATTGAGACTTCTTCTTTTGGTCATCTTGAACCCTTTATCTCGAGGTAAAACCTGCTCAGACACCCAAAATAAAACAAACGAACGGAATTTTTCAGCCCCAGTTTTCACTAAGAAAATTTTGTGAGTTATCAGTAACAAAATTATATACTATTTCGATATTGAAAGCAATAAAAGGTAGGGATTGGTGTACCCTGAGAAAATAGAGACTAGGGAGTAGAGACTGTATATCTAAAAATAAAATCAACTAGGGAGTGGAGACCCTAAGTTAGAAAAGAAGACTAGGGAGTAGAGACCCTATGTCTAAAATAAAATCAACTAGGGAGTGGAGACCCTATGTCTAAAATAAAATCAACTAGGGAGTGGAGATCCTATGTTGGAAAAGATACTAGGGAGTGGAGACCCTATGTCTAAAATAAAATCAACTAGGGAGTGGAGACCCTATGTTAGAAAAGCGACTAGGGAGTGGAGACCCTATATGTAAGATAAAATCAACTAGGGAGTGGAGACCCTATGTTGGAATATCGACTAGGGAGTGGAGACCCTATGTCTGAAATAAAATCAACTAGGGAGTGGAGACCCTATGTTGGAAAAAGAGACTAGGAGTGGAGACCCTATGTCTGAAATAAAATCAACTACGGAGTAGAGACCGTATGTTGGAAAAGCAACTAGGGAGTGGAGACCCTATGTCTGAAATAACATCAACTAGGGAGTGGAGACCCTGTGTTGGAAAAGCGACTAGGGAGTGAAGACCCTATGTCTAAAATAAAATCAACTAGGTAATGGAGACCTTATGTTGGAAAAGAGACTAGGGAGTGGAGACCCTATGTTGGAAAAGGAGACTAGGGAGTGGTGACCCTATGTCTGAAATAAAATCAACTAGGGAGTGGAGACCCTATGTTAGAAAAGCGACTAGGGAGTGGAGACCCTATATCTAAGATGAAATCAACTAGGGAGTGGAGACCCTATGTCTGAAATAAAATCAACTAGGGAGTGGAGACCCTATGTCTGAAATAAAATCAACTAGGGAGTGGAGACCCTATGTCTGAAATAAAATCAACTAGGGAGTGGAGACCCTATGTCTGAAATAAAATCAACTAGGGAGTGGAGACCCTATGTCTGAAATAAAATCAACTAGGGAGTGGAGACCCTATGTCTGAAATAAAATCAACTAGGGAGTGGAGACCCTATGTCTGAAATAAAATCAACTAGGGAGTGGAGACCCTATGTCTGAAATAAAATCAACTAGGGAGTGGAGACCCTATGTCTGAAATAAAATCAACTAGGGAGTGGAGACCCTATGTCTGAAATAAAATCAACTAGGGAGTGGAGACCCTATGTCTGAAATAAAATCAACTAGGGAGTGGAGACCCTATGTCTGAAATAAAATCAACTAGGGAGTGGAGACCCTATGTCTGAAATAAAATCAACTAGGGAGTGGAGACCCTATGTCTGAAATAAAATCAACTAGGGAGTGGAGACCCTATGTCTGAAATAAAATCAACTAGGGAGTGGAGACCCTATGTCTGAAATAAAATCAACTAGGGAGTGGAGACCCTATGTCTGAAATAAAATCAACTAGGGAGTGGAGACCCTATGTCTGAAATAAAATCAACTAGGGAGTGGAGACCCTATGTCTGAAATAAAATCAACTAGGGAGTGGAGACCCTATGTCTGAAATAAAATCAACTAGGGAGTGGAGACCCTATGTCTGAAATAAAATCAACTAGGGAGTGGAGACCCTATGTCTGAAATAAAATCAACTAGGGAGTGGAGACCCTATGTCTGAAATAAAATCAACTAGGGAGTGGAGACCCTATGTCTGAAATAAAATCAACTAGGGAGTGGAGACCCTATGTCTGAAATAAAATCAACTAGGGAGTGGAGACCCTATGTCTGAAATAAAATCAACTAGGGAGTGGAGACCCTATGTCTGAAATAAAATCAACTAGGGAGTGGAGACCCTATGTCTGAAATAAAATCAACTAGGGAGTGGAGACCCTATGTCTGAAATAAAATCAACTAGGGAGTGGAGACCCTATGTCTGAAATAAAATCAACTAGGGAGTGGAGACCCTATGTCTGAAATAAAATCAACTAGGGAGTGGAGACCCTATGTCTGAAATAAAATCAACTAGGGAGTGGAGACCCTATGTCTGAAATAAAATCAACTAGGGAGTGGAGACCCTATGTCTGAAATAAAATCAACTAGGGAGTGGAGACCCTATGTCTGAAATAAAATCAACTAGGGAGTGGAGACCCTATGTCTGAAATAAAATCAACTAGGGAGTGGAGACCCTATGTCTGAAATAAAATCAACTAGGGAGTGGAGACCCTATGTTGGAAAAGGAGACTAGGGAGTGGAGATCCTATGTCTCAAATTATCATAAACTAGGGAGTGAAGACCCTATGTCTAAAATAAAATCAACTAGGTAATGGAGACCTTATGTTGGAAAAGAGACTAGGGAGTGGAGACCATATGTCTACAATATCATCAACTAGGGAGTTGAGACCCTATGTTGGAAAAGGAGACTAGGGAGTGGAGATCCTATGTCTCAAATTATCATAAACTAGGGAGTGAAGACCCTATGTTGGAAAAAAGACTAGGGATTGGAGACCCTATGTCTAAAATATCATTAACTAGGGAGTGGAGACCCTATGTTGGAAAAGAGACTAGGGAGTGGAGACCCTATGTCTAAAATAAAAGTCAACTAGGGAGTAGAGACCCTATGTTGTAAAAAAGAACTAGGGAGTGGAGGCCCTATGTCTAAAATAAAATCAATTAGATAGTGGAGACCCTATGTTGGAAAAAAACTAGGGGTGGAGACCTTATGTCTGAAATAAAATCAACTAGGGTGTGGAGACCCTATGTTGGAAAAGCGATTAGAGAGTGGAGATCCTATATCTAAAATTAAATCAACTAGGGAGTGGAGACCCTATGTTGGAAAAGCGATCAGGGAGTGGAGACCCTATATCTAAAATAAAATCAACTAGGGAGTAGAGATACTATGTTAGAAAAGTGACTAGGGGGAGGAAACCCTATCTCTGAAATTAAATCAACTAGGGAATGGAGACCCTATGTTGGAAAAGCGACTAGGGAGTGGAGACCCTATGTCTAAAATAAAATCAACTATGGAGTAGAGACCCTATGTTAGAAACGCGACCAGGGAATGGAGACCATATATCTAAAATAAAATCAACGAGGGAGTGAAGTCCCTATGTTGGAAAAGAGACTAGGTAGTGGGGACCCTATGTAAATAAAATCAAGTAGGGAGTGGAGACCCTATGTTGGAAAAGCGACTAGGGAGTAGAGACCCTATGTCTAAAATACAATCAACTAGGGAGTGGAGATCCTATGTTAGAAATGCAGGGAGGGATTGGTGTACCCTATACTACCATGATTTTGAACTTCCTTTCTTTTCTTTCTTTTTCATAATTTTAGTGTTTTTCTTTCATTTGTTTAAATTATTTTTTAGAGAATGAGTAAATGCGGGAAAGAATTTGAAGAAGACTTCCCTTTTGGAGTTGTTGCTGCAGAGCTGTTTCTAGCTCCCGCGCGGTTTCTTTTTTTTTTTTTTTTTTTTTTTTTTTTTTTTTTTTTTTTTTTTTTTTTTTTTTTTTTTTTTTTTTTTGGTTGCACATGCTTCTTGCAAGGTTGCTTTTGGGTTGCATTTTTTTCCTGTTTTTTAAGCAAAGAATAATTTTTAGTTTGAAATGGTTGTTGGTTTTGCAGCCTTGAGTGTTTCAGTTGCTTGATCTTGGTTGGCTTCTCTGATAATAATTTCACCTACAACTGCTAGTTTCCTGAATACCGATTGCATTTATGGCCTCGTAGAACCTTTGGCTTTTCCAAACTTTGCCATGATGGTCGGTCACGTGGGACTTAATCTTTTCTAACTTTATTTTGCCTTTGTAGGCCTTTGACTTCTTTCTTTAAATTTTAATTTCAGAGCATTGGGGAACCTTTGGCTTTTCAAACTTTCCTAAGACGGTTAGCCACTTGGGACTTAACCTTTTCAACTTCATTTTACCCCTGTAGGTGCTTTCAATTTGATTTCTTCCTTTCGAGAGTTTTTGATTTCAAAGCATCAGCCACCATGGCCAGTCGGGGTTCACTTGATGCCCCTGCCGAGGCTGGGTGCCTCTTTTTTACATATTAGCTTGTATCAAATGAGAGCCCTGTAAATCAGTATTGCCATCCTTTCTTTGCCTTAGTTTTGGAAACAAGTTAGACCGAAAGGGTTTTAAAGAAAAACAAACAATGGAATGGACAATGAATTTAGACGAGACGTATCCCTTTCGGGGAAAGGAAAGAAGGACTTATCTGGAGTACCTGCGGACTTCAATGAACATGACATGCCTTTTTGGCTGGATGCATGATCTGTATAAACCATCTGACTCTCAAAAATTCATCACAATATTTGCCTAGAAATCGAGAAACCTTGCCCAGGATTGTCAATAACAATGGCAGTGAAGATCCTCTTTTCGATCAGTAGTGCCCTTTGCGGGTTTTCACCAACTGACCTCTCTCATTTCTCTTCTCACCATCGCCTTATAGTGCCCTTTGTGGGTTTTCACTAACAAGACTCTCATTTTCATTTTCTCTGCTCGCCATCGCCCTGTGGTGACCGTGAGGGTTTCACCAATAAGACTCTCATTTTATTTCTCTCATTTTGGTAGCATCAGATCCAAGTGACTGTATCCTTCAATTCTTGAACATTCTCTTTAATTGATCGGAAGGACTTGAAGAGGATTTGGATTAATAAGGATTTGGATTGAATTACAACTTTGAAACCTTTCAGGCGAAACTATCGTCGAACCATTGTAACATCTGCCCCAGTTTCAACTTTGGGAAAATGAGAATTTTTATTTTGGTGTGACTGAACCCCAGAGAGAGGCTACCTACGTATCCTTTCAGAATCAAGTCAAACGTAGTTCAAGCAACATGAACTTGTTTGGATTTTTGTTTTCTTTTCTTTTTCTTCTTCTTTCTCTTTTTTTCCTTATTTTTATTTTTTATTTTTCCTCTTTTTTTCTTCTTCTTCTTTTTTCAATAACACCTTCAGGTTCCAAAGAGGGTAATCAAAGAAAGGTAACCGGCTCAAAGAGTTGGCAAAAAGGATTACGGTGTTTGGGTAGCGACAATGAAAGCCTTCGCCATCCCAATCAGAGAACATTAATACTACATAAAGAATCAAACATAGTACCTTTTAACTGCACCTGCATTGACAGTTGTTTAAGGGACATTTCCTTTGATGTGTCCCAGGTATAACGCTCTATTTTGGCAGTATTCTTGTTGCAATGCATAGACCTTTCCAATCTGGAGCCAATTTTCCTTTAGCTGTTCCGAGTCTTTGTTTTATTTCCTTAAACTTATCTTCATTGCATTCTGATTCTTGATTCATTATTTCGAAGTCTGACAGCGTTTTAGGATCTGGGTATTAAGTCCGCAAGCATTTCATATTATTGAAATCTGCATTTAACAGAACTAAAAAAAGAGTAAGAGAAGTAAAGTCAAGAAAAGAGACATGGACGACGGAATATTGATTTCATTTATTTGAATTTTAAAGATAGAAGGGTTTACATCAGAATGTAAGACAATAAAAGTAAAATATCTGGATTACACCCTCAAACAATCTGGATACAGAAAGGATAGCAAGACCAGTTACCGAGACTCCCGTCTGACAAGGAACTTTCAGGTTTGGCGATCGTTTTTTGGCTTTTCTTCTGTATCTGCAATGGTTGCTATGGCCTTCAGTGCCAGATCAAATTTATCGTTGTCAGTAATCATTTTAACTACTGCCCGGTGTTATGAGCAGGCAACAAATTGTTCATCATATTAGGGGCCTCTTCTTTCCTGAGAACTATTGACTTGGCCTCAATGAGGTCCTCCACGGCTCTTTTGAGAGTCTAACAATCCTCAGTATCATGCCTCACTATCCCAGAGTGGTATTCATATCTAGCATCATCTCGGTGTGAGGGAGACTTGGGGTTCAGCCGGTTCGGGGCCACATGTTGTAGCAGACCTAGCCTGATTAGCTTTTGAAACAAACTTGAAAACGATTCACCGATATAGGTGAACTGATTCCTTCTGAGGGGATATCTTGGGCGAGGATTGTATTGGGGAATATTTTGTTTCGTATTATATGGAGCTTGGTAGGGACGGGCATTTCTGGGAGGTGGAGCTCGATTTTGTGTATAATGTTGTGACCGTATGTAAGGTTGCGCGTTCATCACCGCATAGGGAGGCGGTGCCACGACATAAGCAACATCTTGATAGGGATAATAATGTTGTGGACCTTAGGAAGCTTATATGATTGGTTGAATGACCTACGACCCCCTAGAGCTAGAAGCCATCATGGCTCCCTCTTCTCTCCTGTTTCTGTTCATCAAACCCCCCCT
>AWOL01S0098767.1:22570-36342 GCA_000715115.1 Nicotiana otophora
CCTCCCCCCCCCCCGAACCATTCATAACAGCCTGTGATGTGGCCTTAAAGCCAGCATGACTCAAAATTCAGCCCATTTTTAAACCATTTTCGACAATCTCCCCAATTTTTATAGCCTCAGCGAATGTCTTACCCATAGCAGACATCATGTTCTAGAACTAGTCTGCATATTGGGCCTGTAGGAAGACCGCAACCATTTCTTCTTCATCCGAGACTTTACCCTGGAAGCTTGCTCACGCCATTTGACAACATATTCACGGAAATTTTCCGCGGTTTTCTTTTTCAAATTAAACAAAGAATTTCTGTCGAGAGCAATGCCCACATTATACTAGAATTGGCGGACAAAATCTCGGGTCAGATCGTCCCACACATGCCAATGGGTAATTTTTTGATCCATGTACCACTCGGAAGCGATTCATGTTAAGCTTTCTCCGAAGTAGGCCACCAGAAGCTCTTCTTTCCACCAGTCCCTCTCAACTGATTGTAGTATCTCTTTAAATGGACGATCGGGTCTCCATGCCCGTCATACTTTTCAAACTTCAGCATTTTGAAACCGGCTGGCAGATGCACATTTGGAAACATGCACAAATTCGAATAGGAGACACCTTTTTGGCCACTTAGGCCTTGCATGTTCTTCATGCTCTGTTCCAAGCTTTTCATTTTCTGAGCCATTTCTTCCTGCTTGGGATTTTTAATTGTTCTTTCTGGCTCAATCGGAAACTCATACTGGGGTTGTTGGGCGTACGAGTCCAGAGTGACATGAGTCATATCATGTTGAAATTACAGACCTTGGAAGGTAAATGTTGGGGGTTCAAAGCATGACACGGGCACGGTTGATTGTGCCATGGTCAAGACCGGTGGTGCGGAGAACAACATTGAAGGTGCCCCGGAAAATGGCGCCTGGGGGCGAACCACAGATGGCATAACAGTAAAGTTGGATGATATTGTAGGGTACCCACACGAGATAAATGGGTTGGTCACAGAGATGTTGGTGGTTCCACTTGTCCTTGGGACCAGTTCGGAGAATCTAGGAATTGCGCTTCGCATTTCCCTACCATTGGACCAGGCGTCCCACATCTTTAGCATACAGAGACGCAACATTCTATTCTCTTCAGCAGTTGCCAATTCTGGTTATGGAATAACCGGTGTCGGGCTATCCTCGGGGTTAACAATTGATAGATGACTTTCGAAGGCCATAGGAACCTTGCCTTTAGATCTTGTGAAGTATGGGTAGGAAGTCAGATTACCAACAAAATCAACCACCTGAATAGAACTTGGATCAATTGCATACACAACAACCTTGTTAGTTTTGAGACATTTAACAGATAGGAAATCACATGTTGGGATGCAATGCACCTAAACAGTTAAACGTTCTCCCATGTGCTTGCAACGGTTGCGTGTTTCATCCCGGCTTTATTGCCCCATTTCCATTCCGTGCCTCTTTCCTTTTCATCACGCTCTCCTTTTGCTTTTACCGCTCTTTTTTCTTTACTTTTTGCTTTGGCCACCCATTTATTTTCTTTTTTTGATTGTTTTGGTCGCTCCTGGTTTTTCTCTGTAATTTTTGACACTCTTTTCTTTCTTTTTTTTCACTCAATTTTCATTCTTTTTTTTTCACTCAGTTTATTTAATGGAAATAATCGAATCCGATGGAGATAGCTTACGTATCATGATGCCGCATGAATCATATCACTACGTAGTTAGGGAAAATCAAGACTTGAGTAAATAAACTAACTCTTATTTTTTGCTTTTTCTAAAAATCGGACCATGAAATCTTCTAAAAAGAAAATATTTGGGATTTTGATTTGTTTGTTGGGGAATTTTTGAGAGAAAAGACTTCTAAAGAAAAAAAAATATTTTTGGATTTTGATATTTTTGCCTTTGAATTTCCAAAAGAACGACCTCTAAAGAAAATATTTTGGATTTTGATTTGAATTATTTTTCTTTTCTTTTTTCGAATGAAAGATTTCGGAAAAGAAGGAAAATATTCTTTTTTGGATTTCTAATGAAAGAATTCTAAAGAGGGAATTAAGGAAAAGAAAAATATTTTTGAATTTATGTTTTTAAATTGGGGCCGGAATCGATGAGGTTTGCCTACGTATCTCACATCCGGTAAAAATCAGACCTGCGTAGTTCGGTAAGTGTTGACACAACAGGAAAATATGACTTTTGAAAATTATTGGCTCATTTGCAAATAAATCTCTTTTATTCTTTTTTTTCCTTCAAAAATTCGGCAGAGTTTTGGGGTTTTCAAATACCTGAATTTTTCAGAAATCGGGTAAATTTTCTCTCTCCTGCCTCACTCTTATTTTTTCTTGGTTTCTTTTCCTATTCTATAAGTCGGTCAACATGCAATCCAAAAACAACATACGCACAAGTAGCACGTAAAAATACATTAGGATGGTCTTTTACATTGGGTACACATGTCCTAGATGGACCCAACCCCTGTGTTGAGTCCCAAAAGTCAAATGCACGTGATGCAAACAAACATTCCTACAAAATATCCGGCATGAGGCTATTTTATTCTAAGTTTAAATCCTGGGTGTGTTGTTCTAGACATGGCTTACCCAAGCGGACAACTCGAGCCGTGGGGGGGAGGGCAGCGTACCGGGAATACAGAAGCTTCACCGGTTTTGCAGCTTGTCCGATCCTCATTCTAAAATTAGGGGTATGACTCTATGCCTACATGTCAATGTGCATGTGAAGTCATGAATGACGCAATATCGTATAACATGAGGAAGATGCATCTATATGATTGTATGTCAAGTGTGCATGTCAATGCAATGCAACATAGTGAACAACCATAGGCATACTCTCAGAGTATCAATCCACTAAAACCTCGCAATCACACGGCACTCTCACTCGCACTCAATAGGTACCTGCGCTCACTGGGTGTGTGTGCAGACTCCGGAGGGCTCCTTCAGCCCAAGCGCTATAATCCGCACGGACAACTCACGTGTTGTACGAACAACTCATGTGCTATAGTATCAATATCTCAAAATCAGGCCCTCGGCCTCACTCATTCATCAATCTCTCAAGTCTCTCGGGCTCACAATATCATGAAACTAGCCCAAAATGATGATATGATGTACCAATAAATAACAACAGAGACTGAGATATGATATGCAATGAATGAACATGATTGAGTATGAAATTGCAATATAAGCAAATAACTCAACAATAGTAATGACCACAGTGGGTCCCAACAGGATACGTATATATAGTCTAGACATAGTTTCTAACATGAATCATAACTCGATAACTCTAGTATGTAGAGATTTCATGATTATAGATAAGTTCACGTAACTACACAGTATCACAGAAATAACAGAGTCACAGTTCACATGGTGCACGCACACACGCCCGCCACCTAGCATGTGCGTCACCTCAACATCAAACACATAACACGTATAATCAGGATTTATACCCTCAGCTCCAAGATTAGAAGAGTTACTTATCTCGAACTAGCAAAATCTAATATCAGCAAGCCAAGCGATGCTCCAAAATGCCATCCCGCATGTACCGACCTCCGAATGGACCGAAACTAGCCAAAAGAAACTCAATACATCAAATGAAGCCCAAGAAAACAATTCCAATTGATAAAGGTCAAATCTTAATCAAAAACCCGAAATCGACCCAAAGCCCAACCCGGGCCCGCGCTTCGGAACCCGATAAAACTCACAAAATCTGATAACTCACTCAACCACGAGTCCAACAATACAAAATTTATCAAACTCCGACACCAAATCATCACCCAAATCCCCAAATCAAACCCTTCAAATCCCTAGCCTCAAACTCCCAATCTACACCTTAAATACACACTAACTTGGTGGGAAAATCAACGGGGAAGCAATAATATTGATCAAAAATAGACACAAGGGACTTACCTCAAGAATTCCCTCAAAAACCCTCAAACAAATCTCCAAAACCCTGCTTGAAATGTTAAAAGTGAAGCCAAAATCGCGAACCCTTGCTTTTAAATATTCTGCCTAGCACTTCCGGGACACTTAACCACATCTGTGGCGTTGCAGAAGCGACCAAAATTCCTCTTATGCGGTGAACCACTGGAGCTGGGCCTCTGCTTCTGCGGTCCTTTCCCCCGCATCTGCACCATCGCAGGTGCAGAATTGCCCATCGCACCTGCGCAAACTTCCGCTTCTGCGCCCATCACTCCGCTCCTGCGACCACGCAGGTGCGAAAAAATCTTCGCATCTGCGACCATTGTCCTCCCCACGTCTAGCCGCATCTGTACTCCTCATCTCACACCTGAGATCAAAGCTCCGCAAGTGCGATTACACCAGCAGACTTCAGCAGTCTTCCAACTCAAACGTTGATCCGAAAACCTTCCGAAATCACCCCGAGGCCCCGGGACCTCAACCACACATACCAATAAGTCTTAACACCTCATACGAACTTAGTCGAACCTTCAAACTACCTCGAACAACATCCAAAACACGAATCACACATAGATTCAAGCCCAATGAACTTTAAAATCCCAATTTCTAAAAATGATGCCGAAACCTATCATATCACATCTGATTGACCCCAAATTTTGCACACAAGTCACAAATGACATTACAGACCTACTCTAACTTCCGAAATCAAAATCCGATCCCGATATCAAAAAGTCCATTCCCGGTCAAACTTATGAACTTTCCAAACGTTCAAATTTCTGACTTTCGCCATTTAGTGCCGAATACTTCTAGAAATATCCAAATGCAAATCTAGACATACGCCCAAGTCCAAAATCACCATCCGGACCTAATAGAATCATCAAAATCTGTTCTAGGATCAAATTTACAAAAGTCAAACTTGGTCAACTCTTCCATCTTAAAACTTAAATCGTGAAATTCATTCTTCCAAATCGATTCCGAATAACCTGTAAACCAAAACCGACGATTCACATAAGTCATAGTACATTATAAGGAGCTACTCATGCCCTCAAACTACCGAGTGAAGCGC
Organism: Nicotiana otophora; assembly: GCA_000715115.1. NCBI lineage: Eukaryota > Viridiplantae > Streptophyta > Magnoliopsida > Solanales > Solanaceae > Nicotiana > Nicotiana otophora. Next base: position 27,532 of record AWOL01S0098767.1, read on the forward strand.
AAATATTCAAAACGACCAGTCGGGTCGTTACATCCTCCCTTACTTAAATATATGTTCGTCCTCGAAAGTGCCAAGAGTTGTTCCAAAGCCATCAAACCGCAGTGTAACCTTACCCTGCACATACCCGGGGGTAAAACCACGTCACTCTATTCCATATAAGCTTGACAACTCAACATAACTTAAGATCATTACTTCACCCTAAGCCAGTATACCTTGGAACCCAGTTTCCAACATATGGCATTTCCTACAAGACCCAAATCTTGCCTTCACACACTGTATGAGTCTGAACAAGCTGTATCAAGCCATAACTATAACCCAATATGTAATCACATGACATACAACACAACCCGCATACTCGTAGAAAAATTTCTGATCACCGTAGCTGCTCAAAACAATCCAATGACAATAATAAAGCTCATATTGAAACAAAACCTCATTCTAAAACCTTCGTACATTGTCAATGATGAAAGAAACACACAGAAACCCTTAACCACTCATCAGATCAACAAGCCATGGAGCTCTCTCGCCCCAACTAGAACCATAATCACGTTCTAAGCCGACTTTCGATATTATTCTTCCAAATATATCGTAATCAAATCTGATAGTACCCATTATAGGTCCAATGACCTTATATTATCAAACACAACTATTCCACAGACATGCCACGCCAATATAACTCAAGCCACAAACTGCGCAATTCGTACACCCAAAAATAGGAAATATCTCGAAGAAGAGAACCGTTTCGCAAGTTCAACAAGCACATCTACAATTGTAATGCTATGAGCTCATCATACATAGTAGGACCAAAACATACGAACCTAACACAAAGGGCCATATCTCAACATAATTCTGATGTAATGCATGACCCTATCCAATCTCTGGACCATATGAAATACCTCAAGCCACCTTGCTCAAAATCAATAACCATGCGTAATTCAACACCAAGTACCCAAGGTTCATGGCCATACCTACGGAGAAGAAAATTACACAATGCCATACAAACCCGAAAGAACATAACCAATGCGCAATCAGCCATGCCACACCCCAAATACTCATCTCGCTCAAATTCCGCTATAAGGCCCAAACAGAACCGCACCATGTGTGCTTATAACCAATAAATCACAACCCCTCGTAGCATATAAGAGTAACACATAGATCATACCAAGGCACGAATAAGCTCCACTCTAACCGAATGGCACATCCCCCAATAATAGCAGTACGGAGTCGACCAATCCGACCCGGTATAGAATTCACATCGTCGTTGGGCCTACCAATGGGCCCCAGATCAACTATGGTCATCCACAAATAGATAAATAATTCTCCAAAAGTCCACAATACCCTAACCACAACATATACTATCATCTGGTTAGCTTTGTCCACGTTTTCACAGTCCACAACCACGAATCAATCCGTTTCTGAGAACTCCTGGTCTCCAAATCTGTCGAACCCACGAATCACCATATCTTATCCCAACTCCACCGCCCGAATGTCTAGCACGTCTCTCATACACGACCATCCCACGAGGAATGCTTCTAAAATTCTTCCTTGCCACATAACAAAATTTGAATATCAGCAGCCGATCAACCAGGCGAGTACCGCAATATCAATGAAGCATCTGTAAGTCCAAACATAGTGCACTTTCTGAAATGTACACTCTCCTCAGGCAATACCAAATAGTTACAACATTCATCTAAACCTCGAAAACCGTCCATGCTGCCTAAGAATTCGTGACCTCCCTTTCAAAACTGAACCGCGCCCTTGCACATACAAATCTCGATCCTCCAAAACACACCACTGTTATCATGCCATCATATGAAAAGTACTAAAATCTCATAATCAACTCTGAGTCCAACAAAAATTCATACTCAACTAGCCAGGAACCTTCCATTGATCTCATCCAGGAGAAACTCACAACACACAACACGCTCCCCATGCCAACAAGAATATACACCTCGAACCATGGTAGAAACCATTGAGAACACTTTGACATCCATTTGCCCATAAGCTAGCCATCAGAGCTAAGTCCCTCTAACTCAACCACGCCATGCAGGTCGCCAAAACCCAAGAGCATTGCCATGAAACACCTTTAGAGACTCACCACATCATAAGTAACCCAAGGAACCAATCGTATCTATTACCTTGCTGATCCAACCTACTACCAAGCTGTACTATTTATCTGAGTCCCTAATGAATCGCTCTCAAGCTGACACTCCTCCTTGTTAGAATACCACGATCCTCACCCAACGCTCACCACAGGAGATCCTAGCATAAAACCTCATGCTAAGGCCCATAAGCCGTTGCATTCCCTCTCAAGCACCCAAAAGTACCACAACTAAGACACCCACTCTGTAAAGACCTTCTGTGAATCCAAAGCCGTTTCATTCACCTTCCTGATACTGGAATGTAGAATCCATAATGATATAGAAATAGCGCGAGTTCCGACACCATCCAATGTAAATCTCAGTTTCTAGCCATATACCAATCCGCAAAATCCTCAATTGCTACGTAAAATTCTTTAATCTCTTCGACCCCTTTTCGAGAGTCATCCACTCCGCTCAAATCTCAATTGCACCGATCAACGGGCTGAACGGCTTGTGCCCCATTAATACAACAACACCCAAAGATGTAATCCATACCTTCAAGCAACCGACCAAATTCCTACTCCACGTGCACTACATCTTTTATGAGTGACAACTCAATCATTCCATGATTTCCACATCCCCATAAGGTGTAACATAACCCATATCCAGAAATTCCTTTACTCGAGTCATCTTCGATCACAACTTCTGCAAGTTATAACCGATCCTTGAGTATGCTTCAGACCAAAACCAACATAACACATAACCACGCAATCAAATCATCGATAGTAGACTCCCTCAGTTGGCTCAAAGCCATAAACCAAAATACTCGATAACTCATAATACCCATACTCTATTACTGCAACAGTTCTGCACTGAGGTTCAACTCAATCCTTCATAAGCTCATTTAACACAACCATCTAATACCTCCAATCATTTGCAAATCTCGCATTCATCCACGTGACAATCAGGTCAACTTTCTCAACCAAAGTCAAAATTCAAATCTCAACACATATACCTCGCTGGTAGAAAAGAAACTCCCCACACAATATTATAAGGCTCACATCTTCGTAGATTATTTCGCAGGAGATAACCCACCTGCTTAGCCTTAAACTGACATCTCTTTATATCCTTTCACAGCCACAACTACTACGAAATCGCTTAATCTTCCTAAGTCTGAACTCACAACAAGACATGAAATCTACTCCATCCCACAAATAAACATCATGAAGGATTCCGCATTACGATTATAACTTGAGACTATACCGCATATTAAGAAAGAAATCAAACACCCAATAGTCCTTTTTACATCTCAAGCAAACTCTTCTCATCACATTCAAACCATCGGAACATATCATGCACTCACATCATACTCATCATATCGCCATCCAGCCACTCATCGAGCCATAATTTCCACTAATAGGGACATTACCAGACATATAAGTCCAAAAGAACGTACTCATACAACCGAAACTACCGAATCTAAGCTGCGGTCTAAACCTGGCCTCAAGTCCTCCAGACTAGCCCATCACCAAAATACAAAATACACATTTCGAACCTCGTTCATGGAATCACAAGTCGGCGATGTACGACTGATACCGAGCACTCACATGCGCACACGAATGTATGGAAGGAATTCAAAGAGTTATGTTTCAAGCTGAATCAATTTCACGCGATAAGGAAAGAAAGATGGAAAATTATCCTAAATGCCCTGTAGCCTCTCGAAGATAAGTATGGACGTCATCATACCGATCCGCAAGACGCTACTAGACACTTGCTCATGACTTATAGAACCTAGAACTCTCATACCATCTTGTCACGACCCAAAATCTACCTAGTCGTGATGACACCTAACCCAACCCGTCAAGTAAGCCAATTAACAACTATCCAATTTAATTAATATTTAACTGACTTTAATACACTCTCCAAGGACTGGTAGTACAAATCATGAGCTTCTAAGATTAGAATTTACAAAGCTGGTATAAAATAAATACATCATCTGTTCAAAATGCACATAAACAGATTTTTATAAATCTAAGGCTACCATGAACAAGAGGTAGCTACGACCGGAACACAGGTACATCTTCAAATCCAGCTCCCGTCGATCACAGTAATATCAACATCCAATATCTGCACGCAAGGTACAAAAGTGTAGTATGAGTACAACCGACCCCATGTACTCAATAAATAACAAACCTAACCTTAGATTGAAAATAGTGACGAGCGGGTACACAAGTCAAAGCTCAACACCAATAGCCAACAACAACTCATAGCAATATAATAAAAAGCGGTACAGGAAATAACTCAGAAATATAATGTTCAACTCGTTCACAATTCCAGAAAATAGGCATGTTTTTTCGAGTATATCAGTGAAACCCCAATCTTTTACCGAAAGCACCAAAATATGAGTAAGTTTGCAAAAACGTGATTTTTCCTTCCAAAACTGTTCAATATATAAATGTTTCATTATCAAATGGCATGAGGAAAAGTACATCTCTATGCCTACATGCCAATGTACATGTGAAGTCATGAATGACGTAATATCGTATAGCATGAGGAAAATGCATCTCTATGACTGTATGTCAAGTGTGCATGTCAATGCAATGCAACATAGTGAACAACCATATACATACTCTTAGAGTATCAATCCACACAGTCCTCCCAATCACACGGCACTCACACTTGCACTCAATAGGTACATGCGCTCACTGGGGGTGTGTGTAGACCCCGGAGGGGCTCCTTCAGCCCAAGCACTATAATCCGCGCGGACAACTCACGTGCTGCACGGATAACTCATGTGCTATAATATAAATATCTGGATCCGCACGGACAACTCACGTGCTGCACAGACAACTCACGTGCTATAGTATCAATATCTGGATAAGTACGGACAACTCACGTGCTACACGGACAACTCACGTGATATAGTATCAATATCTCAAAATCAGGCTCTCGGCCTCACTCAACCATCAATCTCTCCAGTCTCTCGGGCTCACAATGTCATGAAACTAGCCCAAAATGATGATATAATGTATCAATAAATAACAACAGAGACCGAGATATGATATGCAATGAATGAACATGACAGAGTATGAAATTGCAATGTAAGCAAATAACTCAACAGCAGTAATAACCACAGTGGGTCCCAATAGGATACGTATATATAGTCTAGTCATGGTTTTTAACATGAATCATAGCTCGATAACTCTAGTACGTAGAGATTTCATGATTATAGATAAGTTCAGTTAACTACATAGCATCACAAAAATAGCGGAGTCACAGTTCACACGGTGCATGCCCACACGTCTGTCACCTAGCATGTGCGTCACCTCAACACCAAACACATAACATGTATAATCAGGGTTCATACCCTCAGCTCCAAGATTAGAAGAGTTATTTACCTCGAATAAGGCAAATCTAATACCGAGCAAGCCAAGCGATGCTCCAAAATGCCATTCCGCGCATACTAACCTCCGAATGGCCCGAAACTAGCCAAAAGAAACTCAAATACATCAAATAAAACCCAAGGAAACAATTCCAACTGATAAAGGTCGAATCTTAATCAAAAACCCGAAATCGGCCCCAAAACCCAATCCGGGACCGCGCCTCGGAACCCGATGAAACTCACAAAATCCTATATCTCACTCAACCACGAGTCCAACCATACCAAATTTATCAAAATCCGACACCAAATCGTCACCCAAATCCCCAAATCAAACCCTCCAAATCCCTAGCCTCAAACTCCCAATCTACACCTTAAATACACACCAACTTGGTGAAATCAATGGGGAAGCAATAATATTGATCAAAATAGGAACAAGGGACTTACCTCAAGAATTCCCTCGAAAACTCTCTCACAAATCGCCAAAACCGCGAACCCTTGCTTTTAAATACTCTGTCCAACACTTTCGAGACCCTTAACCGCATCTGCGGAGTCACAGAAACAATCAAAATTTCTCTTATGCGGTGAACCACTGGAGTTGGGCCTCCACTTCTGCGGTCCTTTCCCCCGCATCTGCACCATCGCAGGTACGGAATTGCCCATCGCACCTGCGCAAACTTCCGTTTCTGCGCCTATTACTCCGCTCCTGCGACCACGTATGTGCGGAAAAATCTTTGCACCTGCGGCTACTGTCCTCCCCACGTATGGCCGCATCTGCGCTCCTCAACTCGCACTTGCGAGCTCTCACCTGCGATCAAAGCTCTGGAGGTGCGATTACACCAGCAGACTTCAGCAGTCCTCCAGCTCAAACTTCGATCCGAAAACCTTCCGAAATCACCCCGAGGCCCCCGGGATCTCATCCAAACATACCAACAAGTCTTAACACTTCATACGAACTTAATCGAGCCTTCAAACTACCTCGAACGACATCAAAAACATGAATCGCACATAGATTCAAGCCCAATGAACTTTAAACTCCCAATTTCTATAAACGATGCCGAAACCTATCAAATCACATCCGATTGATCCCAAATTTTGCACACAAGTCAAAAATGACATTACGGACCTACTCTGACTTTCGAAATTGAAATCTGGCCTCGATATAAAAAAGTCCACTCCCGGTCAAACTTATGAACTTTTCAAACCTTCAAATTTTTAACTTTCGCCATTTAGCGTCGAATCCTTCTAGAAATATCCAAATAAAAATCTGGGCATACTCCCAAGTCCAAAATCACCATGCGGACCTAACAGAATCATCAAAGCTCTGTTCCGGGGTCAAATTCATAAAAGTCAAACTTGATCAACTCTTCCATCTTAAAGCTTAAATCGTGAAATTCATTCTTCCAAATCGATTCTGAATAACCTGCAAACCAAAACCGACGATTCACATAAATCATAGTACATCATACGGAGCTACCCATGCCCTCAAACTACCGAGCGAAATACAAATGTTCGAAACGACCGATCGGGTCGTTATGTGACTAGGTCTATATATATATATATATATATATCACATTTTATATGTTCCAAATATACAGGTATACAATCCCAATCTTAGTTGGAATAATAACCATTTTATCATGAGAAAAAGTAGCATAAGAGAATTCTTGAAAAATCTTCTATTTCTTCAATATATGCCAATGTGAATTCTCAATTATTTTGTGCATCTTATTTGAACCGGGATGGCCGAACCGGTAATGCCAACATATATTTATTTCCTTAAACCTCTAGTTTACTGTGGCATGTGATTTCATCATCATGTTTATAATTGTATAGTACAAATAGAAGGAAAGTCATGTAGTCTTTCATATTTACCCGGTATGATTATAGTAATACGAAGATATACAATCTTTGCATTATTTATGGTCTCAATATGCCACCACTTCAGCTAATATCTTTGAAACTCAATAAGTTTCTTTGAGACTTACCATAATATAATTTTTTATTCATAATCGATTTTATTCTTCCAAAATAGTATTTGATTTGCTCTTCCGAAACTCTTATATAATTTATACTATAAGATCTTTCGTCACACCAACCATATGGTGGATGTCTCCTCCACAGAGAAAATCATATTTTGTCATAGTCAAAATCATTATAGGCAAGACCATGTTCTTGCTTTATTTTTGCCTTTAATAATATCTGATAAAGACTGATAAAATGTTTTTGATGTACCATAGGTACGTGACCAATGACATATTTATTCAACCACACAGTAATATTTATTCTCTTTATTTCGCCCAAACCTCCTTCATAGGTGAGTTATGGTATTTATCCAGTTATGCATGAGCAAATCCTTACTTATAATCTTTATCACATATTGTCATATTTACTTTCAAGAATGGGTGCATTCATCATGCTAATCACAAGTCACATTCTTTCAAGGAATGGACTATAATCATCTAAACATGCATTATTATTATTATTATTTTCGTACCACTATGATGGTAACTATTGCCTTCACTTTTGAAGGATTATTTTAATAACCCTTATTGTTCTTCTTTTTATAATTACCATAATGATGATTATTATTATTTTGGCCTTTGTCATGTCCATGTATATTCATATGACCCCGATAATTAGATAGTCTTCTTTTAAACTTTTGATCTATTGCTTTCACATTCACTTCACGGAATGGAGCAAATACAATGGGACGGGCTTCATGATTTTTTTAAAAAATAGTAAAATCATATTATTTTTTCTCAATCATCATTATATCATAGATGTGGTGCATTGGGACTCTAACCCAATGTCTTACCCATATAAGACGTGATATGCCATAATGTATTATAACATGGATCCAACGTTTTATCATCATGATGTATCAGGACTTGAATCTGATGTTTTACCTCATGGAGCGGTAAGACTTGAACTCACCGTTTTACCCTCATCGAACAGTATAATAAGCCAAAGTGCATTAGAACTAAACTCGAGTCTTTAAAAATATTATAACTTCATGATTATATGCGTTAAGGAAACTTATGAGATAGACAAATACACAATTTAAATAGTGGCTTATAAATATTTTAACCAACATAGATAATTCTTATAACGGCAAAGAGCCAAATATACTCCTCTACTTTCGAAAATGATCTAAGAATACCTCTCGTTATACTATTGGGTTATCTATACACCTTGAGTCATACTTTGGGTTCAAATATATCCCTCATTTAAACACCGTCCATGTTGGTCAATTCTAAATATTTCCTAATTAATTAAAAATACCCATTACCCATACCCGAAAAATATATAATTTTTTTTCCAGATTTTATATATATATATATATAAAAT
>AWOL01S0098767.1:38755-75327 GCA_000715115.1 Nicotiana otophora
GATATATTTATTTATTTATTTATTTATTTCGGGTATGAGTAATAAGTCTTTTAATTAATTATGAAATATTTAGAATTGACCAACATGGCGATGACACGTGTCCCTCCGTGTAAATGAGGTGTATATTTGAACCCAAAGTATGACTGCATGGATATAGATTACTCAATAGTATAACGGGGTATTCTTAGATCATTTTCGAAAATAGAAGAATATATTTAACCCTTTGACGTTCTTATAATATAAACACGTAACTCTAAAATTTATATTATAATAAATCATAATGTGTCAGATTGTATATAAGAATAGCACAAGACTAAATATGCGTTATTAACTTATATAATCACGAAAACTATTTTATGCATGCTCAGTTAACATGCATCATGTAACATGACAATGGTCTTAGATTTTAGATTTACCTTCCAAGTGGGAGTTATTTTATATGAGATATGTTATTTAATATGCAACAGTACTTATTCGGTAATAAAATAACATTACTCGTAATATTAATGTTACTTACGGAGAAATTCTTGAATAGAATATGATTATTGCAACGACAAACGACCAATGACATCAGTTAGTAGGAAAAAGTATTTGCTTACCTTTGTTTCTCCTCGGATACGTTCACATATAGGTTTCTTCAAATCCGAACCGAATCGAAAATTTATTAGGTTATTGGTATCGGATTATCGGGGTAATAGATGGTGAACGAATTGAGATTTTATAATTAACGGTTTAACGATTTCGGGGCGGATTACTCAATTTTTTTATCGGGTAAACCATTAACCCGTTAAGAATTTTTATATCTACACTTTTACCCCTATGTAAGACGGCTCTGCAGTTGCTTTTGTGTGGGTTCAGCTGGTTTGAGCTTTCTGTGTTGTTCAACTTGAAATGATAAAAACCAGACATCTAGCTCATATTATAGCATAGTAAAGTTAGGCAGGGCGGTAGTAAGATGGATGAAGGTAGTTTTCTTCATGTTTAGGATGCTCATCTGTATTTTGTACAGTGCAATGAATTGGAACAATATTCTTTGCATAGATTAGCTAGTATGTGTTATGTCTTCCTTATCAGTAGTTCTTGTATGTACTAGATTGGAAGACGACTCTTCAAAAGTACTGTTAGATTAACAAGACAGTCTTTTGAATTTTAATCCGACATAAGTCTGAAAGCATCGACATGTCATCTTACTATAGCCGTTTGGTATTGGTTGTTCAAAACTTTTCTATTTGGTTTAGCCGATAACCGCCCGATAATCATTAACGTGATACCAATCCGCCCATTGTCTTATTAGATGGCTAGCGAATTACTACATTTATAATCCGATAACCGTTAAGCATAATTATCCGCCCGATCCGTCCGATCCGCCCGATAAGCACCCCTACTTGGATATGAAAACGATCTTACCCAAGTTCGATAAGTCATGTAAATTATACCTTTTGATATTTAGCTAATCAAAACGAATGTAATATCTTTGCCTAAGCACATCACTTGCAGTATTAGATGAATAATAAAATAAAACATAACTCGGAGGTAGCTAGATGGTAAGGTTAGAGTCTTTGCTATAATTAATTGCCAAATAGTTTGGGTCATCGGTTTTTTTTTATTAGTATGTAAGTTTGCCTTTTTAAGTTCTTTGCATATAAGAACTATAGTTATTCATGACATATCTTTTCAGTTTTATGTATCACTCTTTGAGAAATTGGATATTGTAATGTCTTAACTACATATTAATACGAAGTTAATTAATGCAAAGGTGATAAATGAATTAGTTTAGAAGGATGAGAAACGTATCTATACATTAGCATTCAACCCATTTTTGATGTACTTGATCAGGATATGGAGACTGGCTTCCGATTGCAACTTGCCAAAATATTCAATCACAAACACACTCCTTTTTTTTTTTTTATAATAGAAGAAAACTAGAACTCGACCAGGCGGTGATAATGCAAATAGAATTAGAGACATTCGTATCGATAACATGTTATAATATGAGAGCAAAATTGAACAATATAGTAATAAAGACAAGATAGATAAGAGGAGAATATGGATGCTCTCTTATTCAAGTGTATTTTTTGTGTGTCTTTCATAGGATAAAGAATACCTTATTTATAGAATCAGGAAAGATTACTAGAATACACTTAAATATTACAAATATTAAATGATGAATTAATTAAATACATGAACTCAAATAGTTCATAGATTAAGAATATCTAAGAGTATTAAACGGCCATCCACTTTAATACTTCATAACAATAACCATAAGATTGCGTGTTCTTGCTTTTAATTTTGCTTGAACGGCCAGTGAGAGTTTTCAAATTTGGTTTTGCCATTGACTAATTTGATTCTTATTTGGATTTGGCGGATAGGTCAAAAATATGGCCATATATGACATGGCATTGATAGTTGATTACTGAAGTCATAGCTTTCCCACAACTTGGCTATATATTATTTGTGGCATTGATAGTTGACAGTTGATATATACCGAAAAAAATAAATAATGAATTCAGAAATAAATTTCTTTTTAATTTGAATTTAGAATTTTTAATATTTTTATTTTTTATGTTCCCCAATAATCAAAACCTATTCCTGATTTTCTGCTAACGGTGATATTAGAATAGCTTGTGGGCACCTCAAATAATTCATAAGGTACATATTACTCTTTCACAAAACTCATTCATATTATATACTACAAATTCAGTTAGTTATGAAAAGAAAATGTATCTCTTCAAATAATTGGTGACCAAATGCACTGTACCAGAACTTTCTCCCACTTTTTTTTTCAACCTTCCCCAAATATAGCACAACCTTCAGTTAAACCCAGAAATAATATACTCTCTCTATTTCAATTTATATGAACTCATTAACTGGACATAAAGTTTAATAAAAGAGATAATACTTTTGAACTTGTGGTATAAAATGAGGCACATATATTTTGTGTGGCTATAAATTATTGTATAAAGTTAAATTGTTTCCAAATATGAAAATTGATCATTCTTTTTTGCTCAGACTAAAAAGGAAATAAATTCACATAATATTACTTTTTGTTTTTTTAAGTAAGAAGATATAATAATATATTATTTTTATATTGGATGACTCATTATTGATTAGAGTTGTGTCATCACTGAGTCGTCAACTTTATCAATTTTCTCTTTCTTTTGCTCCTCTCATTTCTTTCTATCTTTGCAGCTTCAATCTTTTCTTTCAACTTTTGCATAAATGGCCATATTCTAACCCATATGCTAAAACTTTGAGACAGATAGAGGAGAAAGGTGCTCTTTTTAATATTTTATACTATTAGTTTGATTCCAAAGGTATTGAAAGATCATATAAATGGCCATGGTTTCTCGTTTGCTTCGATCCACCATTAAAGCAGCTATCACCGCCCAGGTTTGCTTTTTTAACGTTTCTTAAATTATGAAATTCCATCTTTCTTTCAAGCTTTATTGTATATTAGTTTTCTTGTGTAAAGTTTTCTTGAATCACCCTCTTGTCTGTTTGTTATGTGTTTTGGCATTTCTAATGGATTTGTTTTGAGTTGAAAGTGGCTATAAGTTTTATTTTTGATTTTAAACTGAAGCTTGTTGGCCAGAGAATGAGACAGCCGTGGTTGATTTTGTGTGACAGAGAATGATAATACCGAGCTTCATTTTGTCTTTTCTCATTCACAGATTTCATTAATGAGAAGAAAAATTGATCTGGAAAATACTCTGTTATCAAAAAAAGAAAAAGAAAAAGGGTGTGTGTGTGGTGTGGGCTGCCTATGCTCGAATATAAGCTTAGCTTTTTGGAATTAGAACTGATTGATACATTCAATTTTACATAATAACTTGTAGTATGATTTTAGGAGCTGTCATCAAGTCATTGTTTTCTACTTGGAAATTCAGCCCTTTTGGTCTTTTTTATCTTCTTCATATATAGGATGATCTTAAGCTGAGAATTCTTTTAGTTGTTTTCTAGCCTTGGCTTGAATTCTGCTGAAGAATAGTGAAACTAATCAGAGGGCAACAGATTGTGGACAAACCAAAAGATCAATAAACTCTTTCATGGTGTTTGTTTGACTGTCTCTTGAGCAGCCTGTTGCATAATGTAAAACATTCAACTATTATATACAACTGAGCAGTGGCTATCGAAATTGCGTTTGGAGCATCACCATCTATTGATGCACATTTTGGTGGATTGTCCGAGCACGAGCCTTGGCTTTACACAGACTTGAGAAATCAAGGAAAAAGAATGTATTGCACAGAGGAGTCTTTCATTCAATCATTTTTTAAGAATTTATAGTCTGCACTATGCAGAGCTGTTATGCCAAAATGTAATGTTGGATAACACGGGAATGAAGTTTCCTGAGGCACTTTTCTGGTGTTTCTAAGTTCATTTTCTGCTATAATATTTTTTGATAAGGTATGATTTTATTGATGTATAGGGGAAAACCCTGGTAAGAGGTATACAAAAGGTAAAAATCCTTGCACAAAAATAGATTTAGCACTGTGCACCAGCTAACATATTTATCTCTTAGACTTGTTCTTAGATGTAAGATTTTGAAGACTAAGTAAATTTAGTTCCATGAAACAGTATTATTTTTGTTTTTTAACTTTCCATTATGTTGTTTCTGTTCTAATTAATCTGGTTTTGTAGGGTGGTTTCCATACAAAACATATTCCAGCTGTCAGCAGTTTACAGGAGCATATAGTTCGGAATTCAACACAGGCAAGATATAATAGTACAGAGGCATCTTTGCAAAATGATATTCCAGCAACTGATAATAGAGGGTAAATTCTGTTTCTCTTTCTTACCATTTGATATCTCTTTTCACCTCCCATGTCTGTGGACAGTCATTACCAATTTAACTTGGCATTTCTTCATGTGTAGTATATTAAGTCATGTGTGATTTTCAGTATATCTCTGAATATATTTCACTCAGTTGACATATAAGGGGTGCACCTACAAGTACATAAATTTTTCATTAACCATTACATCTCCACTTTTGCAGGTTTAGGGGTCATGATATGTTGGCGCCCTTCACCGCTGGGTGGCAAAGTACTGATGTGGATCCTTTGATTATTGAGAAGTCTGAGGTTAGATTTATGGCTGCTTTGGATGTCTGACTTGAGAAAACTTTTTCTTTCCTTATCAGTTTTTATACGTTGTCATAGGGATCCTATGTCTATGACATAAAAGGGAGAAAGTATCTTGATACTCTCGCTGGTTTGTGGTGCACAGCGTTAGGTACGTAAGATCCCTGTTATTAAGTCTTTGGTGTGCACTTGCACTTTCTTCTCCAAATGTTTTAACATGTATATCTTTCAAGTAAGTTTTGCTGTTTGGTTAACTCTCCAGCCAGACATTGACAAGCTTAAGTTTTCACTCATTATGCCAGATATTTTTCTTACACGATTTAACTGCTAATTCTTTTCGGTAATGAGAATAAGTAGTTGCATCATGATCATAACATCCAAGCAATTTGTTTTAAATTGATGTTTAACTCCATTAATGAAAATGCGGTGCATCTTCAGTTTGTTTTGTAGTCAATGTTTACTCTGTTATCCGGATTTTGTTGCATTTGAAATGTGTTAGTGGATGACAGCTTGAACCATATATTGTAAGGTTACCATTAAGGGAAACTCGTAACTGTTTTAATCTTGGTAAAAGCTTTTTTTTCATTATCCAAGTCTAAGAAAATAGTTTAGTCTGAGTTGTTTAGATTTATGAATTTTAAGTGATAATTATAGTTCCACACGTCCATTTTGGGAAATGGATTTTCCATCCTTTCAGAAAATTGTGTTAGGGCTATTCATGTTTCATATTTGTGATGCAGCTCTATGTTTGTCAGATTGTGACAGTTAACTGGATATTTGTTTTTAAATCTCTTAACTTTTATCTTGGGAAATACTCGACGACATTATATTCAGTTGGGTGTCGGTTATCCAGTCTACTCAATGTATTAGTTGTAGAAGTTGTTTTTCCATTGCTGCAAATTAATTTTCTAAAGAAAGTGGGAAGATCTATCATTGCTGTACAATTGCAACAAGTATGCCATATTATATCTCTACTGTTGAATGTGTTACATGTTGAACTGTGATAGTCTAGGGGACGGTCCAAAACTGGAGAGAGGCCACAGAAGGGCCTTGGATTTTATGTGATTGCTCAAGTATGCTTAAACAGAAACAACTTAGAACTTGTTATCAGACAATGGCTAATTCTTGACAGCTATGGAACTTTGCAATGAGTTTTTATTTATGATGTATCTGGAACATGTCTACACTGTTTTAACAACTTAAATATTCTTATAGGGGGAAATGAGCCTCGCCTTGTTGATGCTGCCACTAAGCAATTGAACACATTGCCCTTTTACCATTCATTTTGGAACCGTACTACAAAACCTTCTTTGGTATGGCAAACCTTCAGCTGTGTCCTTACATGGAAAAGGAAATCTTGGCGATGTCTTATTTTTGGGTTTGAAGTTTTACTTGGATCTCAGGATGATTGCATTTTGAAATATACAGGATCTTGCAAAGGAGCTTCTGGATATGTTTACTGCAAATAAAATGGCAAAAGCATTTTTTACAAATAGTGGATCAGAAGCCAATGATACCCAGGTTTTGCTTATTGCCTTCAAACACTTAATTATATAATCTAGCTGCAGCGCAGGTTTTTTCTTAAAACACTTGCTAACCATCAGAACAGTCTATACTTTTGGGGATAGTGAAAGAGCATTGGACATTTTGCTTTTATTTTTTATTTTTTCTGCATGTGACAGTTCTGTAAACTTTAATGAAAATGAATACAATAGTTGCCTCGAGATTTTCTTTTTTGTGTAGAAGTGATAACCAATAGCAGGATCTTATCTAAAGAAGTATATGAGGATAATATGTAGCTTTATACCCTTGTACCTCAACTGTAGGTGAAGCTGGTATGGTATTACAACAATGCTCTTGGAAGGCCTAACAAAAAGAAATTTATAGCTCGAGCAAAAGCGTAATCTGAGACCTCAACTGTTTATTCTTTTTTGGTTTTCTGTTCCTTTTTTCCTTAAGCTTACATAATGTTTTTGCTCATTCATTGTACAGATATCATGGTTCAACTCTTATTTCTGCCAGTCTCACTGGGTAATATAATAAACACTATTGGAAATCAAATCGCTGAGATTTGTTTTTGTGTTTCAAGTGTCTGTTTGGCTAATACTTTCTTTTGCAGTCTTCCTGCACTGCATCAAAAATTTGATCTTCCTGCTCCATTTGTACTGCACACTGACTGCCCTCATTATTGGCGCTATCATCTGCCAGGTTATTACTTATTCTTACTGGCTCTTAGGTTTGTCCTGTTCTTATGGTGTAATATACCATTTTTGTTGAAATGTATCGGCCAGGTGAGACGGAGGAGGAGTTCTCAACCAGGTTGGCTAAAAATCTGGAAGATCTTATTCTCAAAGAGGGGCCTGAAACAGTAACTACTGTCAACTTTAACTCACTGCTGCTCAGTTTCTGCATTGAGGGTAATTTATTGTTGATTAATTTACTTTTTCACCTCAGATAGCTGCTTTCATTGCTGAACCAGTCATGGGGGCAGGAGGTGTCATACCTCCTCCAGCAACTTATTTTGACAAGGTAGTTTTTTTTTTTTTTTTGGCCTTCTGTCTGCTCCTTTTCATTCTTGTGGGAGGAAGCTATATTGCTATTGCATTGCTAGTTTTTCGCATTACTACTTAAAATGCGGCATGCAATGCTCAATCTAGGATGTAAGAGCTCTTCTATTGTGTGATTCTGAAGAATGAAGGCAATCAGCTATTTATTCCTTGCAGTTTTTGCAGTTATATATTTTAATTCCTATAGATTATGCTTCTATACAACTGAAACAGCAATTTCTCCCTTTCTTTTATAGATCCAAGCTGTGGTGAAGAAATATGACATTCTTTTCATAGCGGATGAGGTCATCTGTGCCTTTGGGAGGCTTGGAACAATGTTTGGCTGTGACAAGTATAACATCAAGCCCGATCTTGTCTCCCTAGCCAAGGTAGATTAAACAACATCCTATCTCGGCTATCCCAACTTATATCTGGATTATAAAATTTTTTTCCTGAATTGTTTTTCAGGCGCTTTCTTCTGCATATATGCCAATTGGAGCTGTCCTTGTAAGCCCTGAAGTTTCTGATGTAATATATTCTCAAAGCAATAAACTTGGTGAGCTTACTAATAGTTTGATAGCATAACAAATCATTTCCTTTTGTCTGTTAGCCGAAGAAGCACTGAAAGTTTTTCTGGAACTAGGTTCCTTTTCTCATGGATTCACATATTCTGGGCATCCTGTGTCATGCGCGGTGGCATTGGAAGCTCTTAAGATCTACAAGTACGTATGATTCGAATTGTCTTTCAACTTCCTTCCTTCCAGTTTTGGATTGTATGAACATGTGCTTATAATTTGTTACCGTTATTTGCAACTTGCATATGACTTGTCTGCTAGTACAGTCTGTTTATTGTAGCATTGTCGATTGCTGACAACTCTGCACTTAGTACATAGATAATGGGCTTGATAATCAAGAATTACGTTAAAATTGTACTTCCCCTAATTAGCTATTGTACTTATCTAGTGCTAAAGCTCTGAAACTGTTCAAATTATTTCAGGGAACGAAATATGGTTGAGAAAGTAAATAGAATATCCCCAAAGTTCCAAGAAGGTCTGAAGGCATTTTCTGACAGTCCCATAGTCGGAGAGGTAGAATTAATCACTTGTATAAAAGTTGTGCCAAAACTTCCTAACGATTAGTTATATATTTGCTTCCCTCTTACTTTTCTGTAGATTAGGGGAACTGGTTTGATCCTCGCAACGGAGTTTGCGGATAACAAATCTCCTAATGATCCTTTCCCTCCTGAATGGGGTATGAAATTTCTTCATTGGCTCTCCAATCAAAGGTCACATTAAACTCTTAGCTCATTCTAATTGCTCATTGATGCTCAGGTATTGGTGCATATTTTGGAGCACAGTGTGAGAAGAATGGTATGTTGGTACGTGTTGCTGGTGATACCATAATGATGTCTCCACCATTTATAGTGACTCCAGAAGAACTTGATGAGGTATGTTTATGGCTTGCATTTTAATATACATTTGTGTGTGTGTGTCTCTGGTCGATAGCTTCGCTGATGATGTAGCAGCTGCCCTTCTCTGTTAATGTTTCTTATCTTGTTGTAAATCTAAACCATCTCATGAAATCTGAAAAGCTGTAAAACCATTCTCGTTTGTGCAGTTGATTAGCATCTATGGGAAAGCATTAAAGGAAACTGAAAAAAGGGTGGAAGAACTCAAGTCTCAGAAGTAACAGTTGACAGAAAAAGTTTGATGATGGCGAAAAAAAACAGATAAACAAGTACAATTAAAACCAAAATTTCTTGGCTATACTGTAAATGTCCAGAATGAATGAAGTAAGAAATATTGTAATTCTGTTTGCAGTAAAATTCCAGCTTTTGACCCATAAATTGAAGATGGCTATCCCTTTCACCAGTTGTCACTCAATATACTGTATTACAAATTTTTCCCAAGCCAGTTGCATCAAATGCGGACGAGTATTATCGTAATTTTAATATATATGCTGTAACTTTTGAGTTTTCATATATTCCAGCTTGTATGTTTCACAGTTTTTTCCCTCTAAAACTCTCGTTTTGTCAATAACATTTTGGTAAAATTATTCACACATGAAAAAAAATACAAATATGACGGTTGTAGTTTGACTAATATACGAGTGCTTTATCATGTAGCTGAAATGTTTTGTTTGATTTTATGTTGTTGTTATGTTGGTCTAAAATAAATTAACACAGAGTAGTTAGAGCTAAATTGGAAGACAGATTCTGATGTTTCTTTTTTATAAAAGTTTTATCCTTACTCGATATTTACTTTAAACCAATAAATGCATGACATGTGTTTTGACGCATGGACATCAAACACTTAATCATGATCAATTACATACATTCTCACCCTATTAAATCATTTAACTATAGTAAATTAAAGTGACTGCAATTTTCAGTGCACTACTAGACAGGTGACAAACTAAGCAGTAAAATTTAACTTATTTTCAGTGCACTGCTTGGATTTAGTTTTGCCATTATTTTTGGAAAAAATTAACTTATTCATTGTTTTAGTCTTCTCGACTGGAATCATAAATATGATATCTTATCTTATGTTTTAGTGATATGTAATTATCTTTTATGTGGCCCAATAAAGTAAAATCTTGAGAAATACCATATAAAACTCTTGCAGAGAAACTCGAATTTGAAACGGAGAACACGAAAAATTCAAGATTAATCCTCGTATATCAAAAAACTAAGAACATAAAAGGGGCTATAGCTCTTTGATGAATCAATTTTGAGTTCTATTAGAAAACTCTTTAACTAGTAAATTAACTGATTACTTGAAACTATTTCTGATTAATTAGAATATATGTAAACAAAAATTTTCTTCTTAGATTTGTGCTTTCTTTTACCTAAACACCTACTTTCAACTTCAAACAACTCGTCTATATTCTGTAACCAACCTAACATTCTAGACAAAGACACACATTTCTTTCCTCTTTTCTTATTCACTTTGACCATATGAGTTGGGGGTGGGGGTGGGGCAAAGGCGGACCAAAATTTCAACATTATGAGTTCTGAATTTTGAAATGACGAATTCAAGTTTTAATAATTGGGATTTAAATAATGTTTACACATATTTAATAAATTTCTTAAATTAAATACACGGTTTGAACAGAAGCTAATGAATTCTCTCGAAACCGTAGCCGGACTACTAATTCCGCCGTAGTTGGGGTTTGGAGGGGGGGGGGGTTTGAGAATCTTGGTTGACGCATTCTCCTTCTTATTTGCTTTTGTTCTACGAGTTGTTTAGCATCTAAATAAGTTCTTATGCAAGATTGTCTACTGATTTTAGTTTCAAAATAAACTCCAAAAACAAATACACAAATTTTCTTCCTTATCGACTAAAAAGACTAAATTTGTAGTTTGCAATGAATAACAAAATTTATTTTGTAACATTAAACAGTCCTTTAAAATGAAAAATATATTGAGGTTCAGCATCTTCTGTATCATCCCGTGGCAGACTATTACCATGAAATATAAATAAGAATTGACATTCTTAATTCTTAAATTTGTACTTCCTCCGTCTCATATTATGTGTCGTGTTTCTCTTTTACACGCCCTTAAAATATATTAATTAGGAAAGAGTTTAGATTTTTTTTTTTTTTTGGAGCCGAGGGTCTTTCGGAAACAGCCTCTCTACTCCTTCGGGGTAGGGGTAAGGTCTGCGTACATACTACCCTCCCCAGACCCCATTAATGGGATTCTACTGGGTTGTTGTTGTTTAGATTATTCTGCCATTATTTATGTCTTAAGATATAATCTTTTTTAATTGAATATTTATTATATTTATGTGTTATGTACATCTTCAAGAACAATTATTATTAAGGGTAAAAAAGGAAAAATAATTAATTTTTTCTTGAATTTCTAAAATGACAAATAATCTGAGACAACTATTTTTAGTAACCATGACTGCTAATATAAGACGGGGAGTATTTCTCACGACAATAACCGAAGTTGTTGCATGCGAAAAAAATCTTATATTTTGTGTTAAGACAAACTTAATGACTTAAAAATTCGATATTTTCTTTGACTATGGTCTTTTCAATGAAATAAATTCCAGCTAATTGGCAGCGCCCGCAGTTGGCAACTTGGCTTTTTTGGGAATCAATTTGACCATTTAAACAAACTTTCCAGAAATTCAACTCTAATATTGAAGCACTGGTCTAAGTTCACTTTGGCCGGCTATGATTTAGTCAGAGACCTGAATTTTTTCTTTCTTTCAGACCGTATATTCATTTAACTCCATGTATTTTCTCTAATTATTTGTTTGTCCATTTTACTCCGAAGAATTAACTGAAATAGCTGCCCATTCAAAATAAAAACAAAAAAATAGCCGGCAGGATATCTAATACATGTATAATTCATATATATGTGTTCAATGTAAAACGACTAAAAAAAGTAAACAGTAAATCCGGCCGGTTATTTGTGTAAAGATACTTTTTACTAAAGTCAAATCATCTAATTATCGGGAAAAACTCTGCCTGTATACTATCCTAAGCCCCTATAAATAGAAGGATCGCGGGGTAAATTGACAAATAGTGTAAAATTTATTTTGCGACTCCAACTAACTTGGAATTAAGACATAATTATTGTTGTTGTTGCTGATATTGTATGATATTTTGGAAACAAACCAAAACATACTCCGGAAACAAAAACAACCCATTAGTAGTGTTCAGGAAAAACTATAAAATATTTTTAAAAATGTTTTCTCATAAAGTAATTTTAAACACAAAACAAATTCCAAGTGCCGTATGAGTTGCGCTGCAGTGTAGCTAATTGTTGAAGACAAATTAATGTAAGGGAATTAAATCACATGTCTAAGATTTTGTTTCATTTGAAGCCAGATATGCAACGAGTACTACAATTATGAAAATGTAAAATTACGAAGGTAAAGGGTGAGAAAAGAGTGACAATCCAACTAACATGGCCACGACATATTAGTGAAAAATCAAAGAAAAAATAAGGATACAATTTTTGGCAGGTACTTGTTAGTATTATTGAGGAGAGATGTGATCCTTTCTAGTGCGAGTTTGCTATTATCGTGAAAAGAGTTATGACCAATAATTAAGAAGCTTAATTAGCTTGGCTACGTACCATTCAGATTTCAGACTGGACGTTACAATGTGAGCAATAAAGATATCAACGTGCTATTAATATGATTGATTAATGTATTTCCGTTTACTCTTACATCTAAAATGTCATTGTATTTGTATTATTATACTCTCTTGACTATTACATAGAGTACTTGATCAATAGGCAAATTCTGAGGTTCTGAAGGTATCAGCATATTATATGTTGGCTATTTCAAAAATTTAAGGCATCGCTATCTGATATTATATGCTACGTATCTGCCATCTTCTATACCGTAAAACATTTTTCTCTAGATTCAAGGGAAGTTTAATTTGTGTAAAACATAATACAAAAAACAACAACAACAATAACAACTCAGTGGAATTCCACAAATGGGGTCTGTGGGAGGTAATGCGTACGCAGACCTTACCCTTACCCTAGGGAGGTAGAGATGTTGTTTCCGAAAGACCCTCGGCTCGAGAGGAAGAATAGAAACAAGTAAATATCAACAACAAGGCCAGAAAAATGATACCAACAGTGAATGAACCGGAGAACATATGGAAGAAAGCAATAGCAATAGCAACAAGCAATAGCAACGATAAGATACTAGAAAATCAAAGCAAAAGATAGTACTAAAAACAACCCTAATACTAGCACTCTGATAATCAATGACAATGTACTAGCAAGCTAGCCCTAATAAACCCGGAATGAATCAGAAAAATATACTACGATCTATTACCTTTCTACACTAATCTTCGACTTCTGTATACCCTCCTATCAAAGATCATGTGTTCGATAAACCAAAACAAATCCTAAAAAGAAAGACTCATTTCAAGGAAGAAGATGAGGAAAATGATTAAGACATTTCATCTAATATTCCGTATAGATAGTTCGATTAACTAAAAATTGTCTCATAAGCAAACCATTATTTTTGTTGCATGTTCTATTTATTTGTGTCAGCAACGAAATTAGAATTTTTAATAAGAAATCAAAATATAAAGAAAAAAATACACGAAGAAGTCAATAGAATTCTAACATATAATATACACATAATTTTTTTCCTAACTACATAGTATAGTTACTACTAATGGTTTCATTACCATGTGTGATGGATGTAAAAGACATAAAATGAGGAATCAAAGCGGGAGATGAGTAATTAACAGAAATGTAGGTGCTGTAAAGAAATTGGTAATCCAAAAAGGAAAAGGAAAATGTCTTCATCGTTGGGACAGAAGACTAGCTAGGAAAGGGCGGTTTGGTCGGTCATCAAGTGGCCGTCACCACCTCACCTCCAAAAAGAGAACTTTGCCTAATCTTTTTGTATTGACAAGATTAACCTTATTATTTTATTTTATTTTATTTTTTAAGCTCCAATTTTAAAAATAATGTGAATGATACAAAATGATTATCAACCTCTTCTTTTAAACTTTTCTAAGGATGGACGGTTCAACAATAACGAAAAAGAAAAGCATGAAGAGTGCAAAATCTTTTTTTTTTTCTATGTAATTTAGGTCATGTGTTGGAACGTGACAAAATTACGATCATTAGAATACATTTTTATTATTAGCTTAAAGATAATTTGATTAAAGAATTGTCTGGTTGAAATTTAAAAAGAGTAACAATAGTTCCTATTTCCGATCCATGCTAATTTCAATTAGCTTCAACTTGAAGCATAATTAATTCACTAATGCAAATTTTTATTTTGGTAGCACATTTCAAATCGCGTTGATAAAAGTGGCAAGGAGTTGATCATGGTGTTTTATAAGATTTTGAGATAATGTTACCAAATCTAAAGATAAATTACTATATATTTTCTAATTTATATCAAATAGAATACCCGGTAAACAACATTGCAAATTAAAGCTGAAATTTAGTCACAATTCATGAAATCTTTGGATTTTCTAATACTTTTAAATGTTGAACTAACCAAATATGTCGACATTTTAATTTATATAGTAGTTTTTGATTGGATAAAATTTTAAAAACCCATATTTAATATTACAAGAGAAGCACGCATAAACTAGTATACTACTTAAAAAGTTTGTCAAAGTATCATATTATTAGATTTTGATTTTAAAACGTCAAATGAGTTTGAATTTATGTAATTTGTAAAAGTTGCATAAAATTGAGCGCGTTATATAAATTAGGATGAAAAGAAGAATTAAATTGGAACAGTATGGGAAACAAGTTAAAATACTAAAGAGATTAAAGATAAATTTGTAATAATACAAGAAATGAGTGGCAAATGTGAGAAAAGTAGGGTTAAGCGGGCAACATTTGAACAAAACTATTCTCCAATAGAATTC
Source organism: Nicotiana otophora (assembly GCA_000715115.1). NCBI lineage: Eukaryota > Viridiplantae > Streptophyta > Magnoliopsida > Solanales > Solanaceae > Nicotiana > Nicotiana otophora. The sequence continues at coordinate 53,754 of AWOL01S0098767.1, forward strand.
CAAATAGAGGTGGCCCCCGCCCACAGGCAATCCACCTCCTCATTGGCCCCCACCGCTCTTCTACTACCCAAAGAAGAGCAAAGGTCTCTCTCCTCTTTCCTTTTTTCTGCTACTAAATACCAACAATTTTTCCAGAATCTTTCTTCATCCCCTCTCTCTCTCTCTCTCTCTCTCTATCTCTCTTAAATCATTTGGCACTTTTTCCAAGTTCGAAACAAAAACAAAAGCTTCACTCCAAAAAGTAAAGTAGCGAAAATCAAAATCGTCGTCTCTCTCCCTCGGGTAAGAACTCATCATTTTCTCTGTTTTGTTTTCCATCGATCTCTCTTTTACTCACTATGTGTATTATTATTGACTATATCTTTGATCTGTGAAGTTATAGTATTTATTTTGGCTCACTAATCACTTATTGAGCTTCGAAGTTTTGAAAATAAGGTGAAATTTCTAGTATTTGATCAGTTGATAAAGCTTCTACATGAAGATCTCGTTTCAGTTTTAAATTTTCATTTTTTTTTAAATTTTAGTTCGATGTAGATCGCTAATTAGTAATCATTTTACAGTATTGAACTTTTAGCAGAGTACTATTTTTTCCTATGATCTTCAAATTGATGCTCGCTTTTGATCGTCTTACTTGGCTTACATGTTTTATCATCAAGCACCAGTTCATCTTCTGATCATGTATTAATTCTGTTTAATTATGATTACTTAAAACTATGTAGAAAAATACTTTGCAATTTTTGGTTGAGGTGTTAAATCAGTGGTGGATTTGATCATATTCAGAGTGCAATATAATCAGTAGAAATGGTAACTTTGTGATTCTTACCTGTAACGCATAGCTTTCGTGCCTTTATTTTCTTTCGAGCTTAAGTTTTTGTATATATTTTTACACAATCAAAACATTTATAAAGTAATTACAGATAATCTTTTATAATACATTAACTTATAACCTAATAAAAATAATAACTGATAAGTTGTCGTAAGTTAAATTACATTTGTAATGTAAAAAAGTTTTACAATATGATGCCAATAAATATTTTCTTTTTTCTTCCCCTTTCGTTACGATTAGATCCTTTGGACTTTGGGAATGAGGACATCCTAGCTCAGCTGTAGTTTAATTTTCGTCAAAAGCGATCGGAATATAACCCGCCTTTTGTGGGATCCACAAGCTTTTTTATTTTCTTTAACAGAAAATCTGCGTGATTTTAAAATTGTAAAATATCAGTAGCATATTTAGATTTGATTCCATCTTAAATACGAGTTACTTTTCACTAGGCTAGATATTATAGTGGCATTTAGGAGTGTCAATGGTCCGGTTCAGCCGGTTATTTTATAAAATTTGTATCATATTAATTTTTTAGTTGTTCTATTATATATAATCAAAATTAGACTTTTCGAAACTGTTCCAATTATTTCGGTTTCTCTTCGGTATCGGTATGGTTCGGTTGATTTTCGGTATTTTTTTTAAATGGCATGTAAAAGTCACCAGTAAAACTAGAATGCAATAACATATGTTCTTTTATAAGACTTAACAAAACTCTCAATACACCCTTACTGCTTAAAGGGTGATGAATTAAAAAAACATAAAAGATGGTCAGAGTATAGATCCATCGACTATTCTACAGCAACGTAAAAGAAATCAAGCAAAGATAAAGAAAATATAAATCACACGAGTGGAAAGATATTAACCAAGCTGGGACTCAAGAATAAAGTCTATAGAATATTAAATATTCAAAAAGATAAATCTAGATTATATGAAAGGAAACATATTCAATACATTGTAGTTTGCTACTCATAATCACTAAAATACTTTGTCTTGCTAAGATGCTGGAAATAACTTATTAGTTTAAGTAGAAGTAGCATAATAGGTTTTAGGAATTAATATTTTGAGTTAAATTACTCGTTGACTTATAACCGTTTTCATAATTTCAAGATCCAAAGAAAAATTTAATGCTTATTATTTTTAAACTTACTAAATAAATATATTTTCTACATGTAAAATTTAATTGGTACGGTTCCATATTTTTCGGTTTATTTTTGTAAAATAAAAAATTTATCCTAATTATCGGTACGGTTATATATTTATATAAAAACCTACGTTTTTTAAAAAACAAAACCTACAAATCAGTTAGATTGATTTAATCGATTTTTAAATATCCATTGACACGGAATCTTTCATTTAATTGCTTCGTCTTAGTTTGCTTTCCATCTTCCTCTTTTTGTTGAAATTTTACGCTAGGAATTAATATAATAAAAAAAAAAACTATAAAAGCTTCGCCATTCCTATTTTCTAAATTTCTTGTTTTTTTCAATTCTCTTCTTTTAATAGGGATTTGTTTCTATCAGTTGTCCATTTGTTAAATATTTTGGGTACTCTATTCCATTTTCTTGCTTTGTGGGAAATTTATTTATCTATCACAGAACATGCGTTGGGACGTTACGAGGAGAAAATTAGTGTAATATTATACAATTACCGTAGAAAAATTTAAGCTAATCTTATTCTACTTTTTTGACTCATTATTTATTTATTTTGACTCTAAGCTTAGGCTCCGTGACGCTTAACGGCTTAAGACGCGGTCTGTTTTAAATTTCTTTTATTTAATTCACTAAAAGGTTGAGGAATATGGAAGAACACAATAGTAAAATAGGTGGAATCCAAGGTAAATATTTTTCATATAAGAATTCTGTGACCTCATCGTGTTCTCGCTGTTGTTATGTGCTTTATCATAGTCTAAAATTCTTTTTAATTTCTAGTATTATATATGAGCTGGCTTGGCTCACTTGGCCAACCTAACTTTAGTACTTTTTCCTTTACTAAATTGACTGTAGCAGAAATGCGTAGAAGTATTCGCTGTGTTTACATTAAATTATATTAATTTATTATAAATAAGGTGGATTGCTCTGATGGTAAGCATCCTCCACTTCCAACCAAGAGGTTGTGAGTTCGAGTCACCCCAAGAGCAAGGTGGGGAGTTCTTGGAGGGAAGGATGCCGAGGGTCATTTGGAAACAGCCTCTCTACCCCAGGGTAGGGGTAAGGTCTGCGTACACACTACCCTCCCCAGACCCCACTAGTGGGATTATACTGGGTTGTTGTTGTTGTTGTTGTTTTATTATAAATAAGTGATTTAATAAGATGAAAATACATACTTAAGTCATAAATACTTGAACTCTATATACAAATACAAGTCATATATTTATTAATAAGTTTTTACCGTAGATCATTTGTGTAAATTGTAATCATTTTTAACAATTGAAGCCGTAGAAAGGAGGTAAAATATAGGGAACCCGAATCTCCATTATCAGCCAACAGGGAGGCAGGAGGCCACGCTATAAGGAACAAATGATGACAAGAACTAAGAAGATGCCAATTGCCATGTTTATGATGTTTTGGTGTTCTGTCCCACTTAGGATTCGTGCACGACATTATAGACTAATGCTATCATGTTTTTGGGTCATTTAAGCAATGCTCAATTAAATAATGCATTCACTATCTTATAATATCAAAAAGATAAGATGATAAGTTTCAGCCTCACCCGTCAAATGTTGAGTTAGTATTACTATTTCTATGCCCTTTGTCTGTAGAGCCAGCAAAGACTTTTTTTCTTTTTTTTTTTGCTTTTCGATTCATAACTATATATTTAATAATATTCTCACTCCCCCATCCGAAAAGGAAAGTAGAAAAAAAAGAAAATCTATATTGTCTAGCTTGTCGATTTAGTTACCTCCGCTTTCTTTTTTATTCTTTTCTGTTTTGCTAATATAAAAAAAAAACACAATAACATTTCTGTGATTTTATTAAAGAATATTACAAGAATGTATGCAAACTTAATAAATAGTCAGATTTGATATTCCTTAAATGATCTTTAAAGGATTTAAAATAAAATGAAAAAGTCACATTTCAATCACTATTGTTGTGATGTTAGAACTATGTCAGATCTTGATGCCAGAGCTTTGCGAAACCATTGGAATTATATTTAAGTTTGGAAGAAATATAAATATTATGTCCATATCGAATTATTGCTCCTTTCTTTTCCTTTGCTTTTTAAAATAAAAAGTCAATTATTCTTTACATTGATACTTCTTCTGTAACATGGGCACTAATTATATGTCAGTATTTTGTATACACCAATCCACACAGCTAGCGTTTTCTTCTCTTTTTTTTTGTTTTTTTTTAATATCTTTTAAATTACTATATGTTTGGAACTAACGTACCATATTCATATAGTTGAATAAGTTACTAAAGAAGTAAACTAATGTTATTGTGAAGTGAAGACTTTTTAAAAAGCAATACTTGTTAATTGATCTTTAACTTACTAACTTTGCTGTTTTCTATAATCCAGATACTGTAAGAACTTCACACGGTGAAAATTATTTTGATATGGAAGCAGAGGCAGCAACCACAGATGTACCAGTGGTACAGGTTTCAGAAAAGATAGAATGCAAAGATGATCCTATTAAGGTAATGCTCGTTACTTGTTTTTTACTTCACTATCAAGAATATCATTTTCTTAAATGGCTGTGGTTGATATTGATATTTATATGGTGTCAATGTTGGAGCTGGTAAGCTGTAAATTTTTGTAAATGCCTGTGGTTGATATTGATATTTATATGGTTTAAAATGATTATAAGTTCATTGTTTTAGATGGAAAAAAAACATGAATTTTACTAGACTGTTTTCAAACGTGATGTAATGAATAGTCTATGAAAATCTTAATTTTTTTTCTATTCACTGCATATAATACATTAACAATGGGAGATCAATTTACTTGATTTCGAGTAAATCATTTTTCTATGTCTTAACTGGTTAAGAAATTCCCTATTCTTCTTCCTCGTCTTCTTTTGGGGTAAATCTTATTACAGGTGCCCAATGGCGAGGCAGAAGGACAGAAGGAACATGAAGAGTCTGCTTTTGATGGAGAGTTCATAAAAGTAGAGAAGGAAGCTTTGGATTCGAAGGATGGTTCACATGCTGCAGCTGAAACTTCCCCTTCAGAGGGCAAAGTGTCTGAAGAGGAGCACAGCTCGAGTATTTCATCGGCTAGCAGAGAATATCTGGAAGCACAAGAAAAGGCTAAAGAACTTGAGCTTGAACTGGAAAGAGTTGCTGGAGCATTAAAAGACACTGAATCTCAAAATGTGAAGTTAAAGGATGAATTGTCGCTCACAAAAGAGAAGCTGCAGGAAACCGATAAGAAATTTGAAGGGCTTGAACTTGATCACAAGAAATTGCAAGAACAGATTGTAGAAGCAGAAAGTAGATATAACACTGAGCTTAAAGCGTTGCAAGAGGCATTGCAAGCTCAAGAATTGAATAGCAAGGAGCATGTTAATGTTAAGGAGGCATTTGACAGGCTTAGCCTCGAGTTTGAAAGCTCAAAGAAAAAGATGGAAGAGCTCGAGCAAGAGCTGCTGACTTCTGCAGGTGAGGCTAAAAAGTTTGAGGAGTTGCACAAACAAAGTGGCTCACTTGCAGAATCAGAGACGACGAGGGCCTTGGAATTTGAGAGATTGCTGGAGTTGTCGAAGCAGAGTGCAAAAGAAGTTGAAGACCAGATGGCTTCTTTACAAGAAGAACTCAAGGGCCTAAATGAGAAGATTGCTGAAAATCAGAAGGTTGAAGAAGCACTCACGTGTACAGCTTCGGAGCTTTCTAGAGTTCAAGGAGAGCTAGAGATCTCAAAATCACAAGCACAAGATATTGAGAATAAACTTGCATCAAAAGAAGCTCTTATAGATGAATTAAGCCAAGAGTTGGACATTAGAAAAGCTTCTGAATCTCAGGTAAAAGAGGATTTTTCGGCTCTTGAGCTTCTATTATCATCCACTAAAGAAGATCTTCAAGCTAAAGTATCTGAGTTGGAAGACATAAAGTTGAAGCTTCAGGAGGAAGTAGATTTAAAGGAACAATACGATGCTAAACTGAAAAGCCAGGAGAGACAGCTCTCAGTGTCGCAGGAGGAGATGGCCGAACTATCTACAGACAAAGGAGCACTTGAAGCTGCTGTAGCCGAGCTAAACAACACTGTGGTCCAGATGAAAGAATTATGTGGTGATCTAGAGGTGAAATTGCAGCTTTCAGATGAGAATTTCAGCAAAGCAGATTCTCTTCTTTCTCAAGCTTTAGCAAACAGTGCGGAGCTAGAACAGAAGCTGAAATCATTGGAAGAGCTTCACCATGAATCTGGAAATGCCTTAACTACTGCAAACCAGAAAAATGTTGAGCTTGAGGACATGCTACAAGTCTCCAACACTGCGGTAGAAGAAGCAAAATCGCAACTTGGAGAAATGGAGAAACGTTGTATTGCAGCTGAAGAAAAGAATGTGGAGCTAGAACAACAAATAAATCTGGTGGAACTGAAAAGCAATGATACTAAGAGGGAACTAGAGGAGTTCTCTGGGAAAGTTTCTGAATTAAATGCCATTCTTGAGAAGACCCTGGAAGAAAGGAAACAGTTGGATACTAAATTGCAGGAGTACGAGGAGAAGATAGCTCATTTGGATTCTGAGTTGGTCAAATCAACTGCTCGTAATTTAGAACTTGAAGCGGAGCTTAAGACTGTCGCTGAGAAGTGCACTGAGCATGAGGGTCGGGCCAACATCACTGATCAGCGCAGCCGTGAATTAGAGGACTTGATGCTGGTATCCCACTCGAAAGTAGATGAAGCGGGCAAAAGGGTGAGTGACTTGGAGTTATTGCTCGAAACAGAGAAATATAGGATTCAGGAGCTTGAAGAACAAATAAGCACATTAGAGAAGAAATGTGAGGCGACAGAAGCAGAATCTAAGAAGCACACTGACAGGGCATCTGAACTTGAAGCAGAAGTAGAGGCATTCCAAATGAAATCATCAAGCCTTGAGGTTGCACTGGAGGAGACCAAGGAGAAAGAAAAGGAATTGAGTCAATGCCTGAACAATGTGACAGAGGAGAAGAAAAACTTAGAGGATGTCTACACCAATTCAGTTGAAAAACTAGCTGAAACAGAAAACCTGCTTGAGGTCCTGCGTAATGAATTGAATGCCACTCAACAGAGACTGGAAGGTATTGAGAACGATCTTAACGCTGCTGGATTGAAAGAGAGTGAGGTGATGGAAAAGCTCAAGTCAGCAGAAGAGCAGCTTGAGCAACAAGGAAGAGTTTTGGAGCAAGCAACAGCTAGAAGCATAGAGCTTGAGTCATTGCATGATACACTAAAAAGGGATTCCGAGCTCAAAATCCAAGAGGCCACTGGAAAATTTGTTACAAGAGATTCAGAGGCACAAACATTGAATGAGAAACTGAAGGCTCTTGAAGATCAGCTAAAGAGTTATGAGGAGCAGATTGTTAAATCTACTGAAAGTTTTTCAGCTGTTAAGGAAGAGATGGATCAGGTTCTGGTGAAGCTGGCTTCATCTGAAACTGACAATGAAGACCTCAAAAAGAAAATCTTGGAGGCAGAGGGTAAAGCTGCAGACATTTTATCTGAAAATCAACAGTTAGCGGAGACAAATATGCTGCTTAAGAACAGGGTGAGTGATCTTGAAGAACAGTTAAGCTCAGCCCATGCAGAAAGGGAGGCCAGTGTTCAACAACTAATTTCTCATATGAACACTCTCACAGAAATGACAGAGCAGCATTCTAGAGCCTCTGAACTTCAATCGGCAACTGAAGCCCGCATATCAGAAACAGAAGCAAAGCTGCATGAAGCCATTCAAAATTTCACCCAGAAAGAGTCGGAAGGTAAAGAGCTAATAGATAAGCTACAGTCTCTTGAAGCTCTGGTGAAAACATATGAAGAGCAGGCTCATGAAACAGCCACTTTGGCTGAAACTCAAAAGGTGGAACTAGAGCAGAGCCGTAAAAGTTTGAGTGATCTTGAAAGCGTCGTTGAAGAGCTGAAAGGGAAGTGTACCGAACTTGAAAAGGAGAGAGAAGGACTAACTCAAGAGAACTCGGAGCTAAAGGGAAAAATGGCCTCAAATGAGTCTAAACTCAATGATTTAGAAGCCAAAGTGTCAGCTGCATTTGCCGAGAAGAACGAAGCAGTTGAAGAGCTTACATCCTCTAAGCAGGTTATAGACAACTTAAAAGAGCAGCTTACTTCTGAAGGCCAAAAGCTACAACTTCAGGTTAGTGCCTAGCTACACTTTGAAATGATATTTTCATACTATGCAGCGATTACTGCAGGTGGTATTTTACATCTGACAACTTACTATTCTTAAAATTCACTGTTTACAGTTATCATCCATTGTGGAGGAAAACAACTTGCTCAATGAAACACATCAAACCTCGAAGAAGGAGCTGCAAAATGTCATAGCACATCTTGAAGAACAGTTGAAAGAACTCAAGTCAAGTGAAGATTCTCTGAAAAGTCAATTAGAAGTTTTCCAGGCTGAGATTCATCAGAAGTCTGAATTGCAATGCCGTATCAAGGAGCTTGAAGAGCAATTAGCTAGTGCTGAGGCTCAAGTGGAAAAAGAGGTAATGTAATTTTTAGACAGTTCAATACACAACCAAGTAACCTTCCTTAATAGTACTACTATTAACTAAATTATAACCAATTCTGTAGCTCTCTTCAAATATTAGGTTGTCATGGCAGTAAATATTTCTGGTTTCTCCTCTCTTCTAATATGGGAAGAAAATTAAACATTTACAAAATATAGCTTGGTTACTAATTCACATTTGAAATGTCCAACAATACAGAAAGAGGCTATGTCCCATAAAGGGTTAGAGCATGAGGCAACTCTGAAGAGTTCATCAGAGGAGCTGCAAGCCAAAAGCAAAGAACTCCTACTTCTACAAAATCAAGTTAAGGAACTTGAGGAGAAACTGCAGCAGGCTGATGCTACATTGAAACAGAAGGTCAGTTTCTATTTTGAAGCATATTTGCTGGGGATGGGGTATCTTGAATGGAATCTGCATTTTTTAATTCTATCATTTCCACATCTTTAATGGCCTCCTGTTTACAAGAATTAAGAAAGATGGCATATATAAGTAACTAAATGAACAAGGACATCTCATACTCTTATATCTTGAGTCTTTTAGATGAATGGTGGCATAGAATTATTATGGACGAGAGCAATGTAAATTATGTACTAATAACTGTGACCATAGCGATTGTGAAATAGCTCGAAAGATCAATGAGTTGTAATTGCTTTTAATTGAAATTGCAGGATAATGTAGAGGTGAAATCTAGGGATATTGGAGAAATGCTCTCTATTCCAACAAAGCGAAAGAGCAAGAAGAAGACAGAAGTCTCTTCAACTCAACCATCCTCTAGTGAACAACAAGTTCAGCATATTGAAGGATCTTCTGCCATGACTCTGAAATTTATTTTGGGTGTTGCTCTAGTTTCAGTGATCGTGGGAATAATTCTTGGTAAAAGATATTAGTATCAAGGTACTCGAGTTTTGGTCTTGTTTTGAGAATGGGTTATTCTTTTTTTTTCTTTTGGGGTACGTTTGTTTTTCCCCCTTTGTGATTTTTGAAAAGGAGTTGGATAATTGTTGTTGGTATCTTACTCGATAGTTGGGCCTGGAAGTTTGTTGGGGATACTGATTTTCATATTTCCTTCAACTTAATTGATTAATGTAGTAATCAAGGTTGTATTTAGTTTTGGTCATGAATTTGTTTATTTAAGAAAGTATCCATTGTTGAAGATACTCTTTTTCTTGCTGAAGTCCGGAACTTGCAGCTTTTGGTGATATGTGTGTCGTTTGTTTTAATTAAATCCCGAAATGGTAAGTGCTAATCTTCCACATAAGTAATTCACTAGGCGATCGTTTGGCTGCTTGTTAGAGTTACGAAAGGTTTAGTTAGATAGGGATTAATTATGCAAATTAGTTATGTAAAGGATTAGTAATGTAATAGTTAGATAGGGATTAGTTATGCAGATTAGTTATGTAAAGGATTAGTAATGTAGGCACTAGTAATTTATGGATTGTAATTTTTGGTTATTGTAGGGCTATCAAATTTGGCCCCAGCCCAAATGGCCCGTCTAACACGTTCAAGGTTGGGTTGATTATTTACCCGCCCATTTATTGACCTCAGGTCATCTTGACCCACCCCATCTCAATTTATTTAAAGTTAGGCTTATTTTTAGTCCAAATTGATCCATGAGTAACTTTACCAAAATATTTTAGAAATAAATTTTTTTGTTTGATATGTTATATATGACCATAACAAAAGAAAAAAATCTTATCTAATAATTATATAATTCATAAGAAAATAACACATATTAAGTAAAGCTTGATAAGAGTTGGCCGGGTTGGGCTATGACCCAAATTTTAGTTCATCTTGACCCAACCCATCTTAGTCCAAGTAACTCTTGGGCGGGTCAAATAGTTAGGGTTGGGCTATGACCCAAATTTTAGCTCATCTTGACCCAACACATCTTAGCCCAAGTAACTTTTGGGCGAGCATTTGACCCGCTCAATTATTGACTCAACCCATTTTAACCCGTCCAAAATCGGCCCAACCCGCCCATTTGACATCCCTAGCCATTTGATTGTTTAATCCATGTATTAGTAATACATATATTAACTATTTCACATTCTACCTTGCATAAATAATACTACATAGATTTAATTGTATAACTTATTCATATGTTACTTATACCCCCAATGAAAAACGCAATAAAATATAATATTAGTTATGCTGACTTTTGTATAAAGTATCTAAAGGCTACCAAACATGGTATTAATTATGTTATTCCTAACACATGAATAACTTACCTTGTAATCAGCTACCAAACGATCCCTAAGGTGAAGGACAAAAGATTTCTTAGATCTATTGCAGTTATTATTTCTTAAAAGAATAATTTTCAAGAATGACAAATACAAGTATGGTCTTCTCAGAATTAGGACCAAAGTGAATAAGAGCAATTCACTTATTAGGATGTCCAAAATTCTATAGCACAATGACATTAGCACATGATCCAACGGTTCAAGTTGAACCTCAAAAAAGCATCTTAATCACACGGTTGCCATGCAGAAGCAGTCAACAAAGACAAATCTTTCCATCCCAATTTCAAACACCCATTTTCTTCAACCAAAGTATACCCTTTCGGAAACATCCCTAACAACAAACTAGCTTGAGCAGCTGGAGTACCCGATAGTGAAACGGGTAAAAACCCGCTCCGTTTCAACTCATCAACCCACCTCTCTACTGGTACCTCCCCTGTCCTCTTGGGCCCACCTACAGCTACAATATTCCTAATCTCACAACCAAACAATTGCTGCTCCACTGTATGCCTTTCTACACTCTCTACACTCAATCCATCCCCTAACGCATCAAACAAAGCCGAATAATAATGCAATGCCTCAACGAATCGGCCCAAAAAATTTCCCCCTTGACTTAGGTCCTGTTCAATTATCGTGATTAATTTGGGTCGTAACAAAGTTAGTAATCTGAACGTTCCTAAATCGCTCCCCGTTATATCGTAAAGGCAATGGTGCATCCAATTGACTATTATAGTCTCGCCCATTTTCACTCCGAGTTGACTCAGGTCTGTTATATTTCCAATTTTGCCCTCTAGCGGTTTAAACTCGAACGGCAAGCCGAACGAGTTAGCGAACTCGGTGAGTCTCCGGCCGGTGGATTCCAGCAACTCCATAGAGGATCCGACGCCGGTGATCTTAACGGACCGGAGTTTCCTCGATCGAGAGGAGAGAATTTGGAACAATCCTGGCCATTGAAGTCCTTGCATGATATCGAGATCGATGACGTGGACGTGATCTTCACCCTCCAACGCTTGGTATATAGCTTGATTCGCAGTGTAGTGAGAGAATTTGATGAGAGGACTTATCGTATTATACGATTGAAGAGCGGTGAAGAGCTTTTGGGAGTGTGTTAGGGTTAGGGTTTTGAGGTTGAGCGGAGAGTAAAAACGGAGATGTGAGCTGATGATTCTCGCCGAAAGAGCTTCGGCGAAGTAAGCAGCGACTCGTTCGGCTGAAGAGCCGAACGGGGACGAAAGCTCGGCGATTTCAGGTAATAAATTACCTGCATCGTCGAGATTCTCCATGGCGACGCACTCGGCGCACTGGAGGAGTAATCCGAGAAGGCGAAGACCAACTGAGTCAGTATCGACAGGGAGTTGGTCTTCGCCTTCATCGAATTGCTCTTCTTCGTTGTTGCGAGGTCGTTTTGTAAGATGAAGAGGATCTTCATCGGAGGGAACAGGTGTAAAATCAACAATGGAGCGCTTAGAAGACATGGAAGAAGATGAATTAGAAGCAGTAGCAGATGCAGATACAGAGAATTGTAGACTCTGGAGCATGATCACTAAACTGAGAAAGAGAAATGAAGGAGCTAGCTATGGAGTTTGTTGTCAGAAAAAGAACATGGCAAGAATGTAAGAATTTGCAGTAGAAAAAAATGAGTGGTGAGGAAGGAAAGGGCGTAGTAATGGAGGTGGGGGAGATATGTGAAAAGGGGTATGACTTTTTGGAATTATCGATGTTTGAAAGGCACATTGAAGTGAGGTTTTTGTTTTTTAGTGTTTGAATCTTTCCTCTAACGTGAAAATACTATACCATTATACTAGTAGTAGCATTATCCTCTACTCCACGAGGAAAAAGAAAACATAGTTTGGTCGGATGTTCTGAGTAGCCTAATTGGTAAAGTTGTTATTTTACTGTGACCAGGAGATTAAGGTAGCTATTAAAGATGTAGAAACAGCTATATGGTAAGAATGCATATAATATAATAGATCGTTATAATCCGGCCCTACCCCGAATGTTTGAACTGTCCTTTTTAGGTTTTGGCGTAATTAGTAAAGTTACTGTCTTGCTACCTTGTGACCATGAGATCACGGGTTCATGCTGTGGAGACAACCCTATTGCAGAAATATAGGGTAAGACTGCGTATAATATACCGTTATAGTCTGGTCCTAACTCGAATTTTACGCATAATGAGAGCTTAGTGCACCGAACTGCCTTTTAGTTTAATTGGAGTATAATATTCTCTCTGTTTGATTATTAATATTACCATATAATATTCTTATATGTTCCAAGAGGGGAAACATGGAGTACTTTTGGTTGGAGAATAATATTTGGTGTTCAAAATTGACTTTATGGTTAATTTAATTAATTTTAGAATAAATTTAACTTTTTTGAGTTAAATCCAAAATAGATCGAAAAAGCAGGGAATGACTAAAAACTTAAATTATACTGTAGTTATTTCTCCCTCCCAGTCTGTTATTTTACTAAGAGAGAAAGTAAAGATTGGGAATCCATATACTGTCTTTTGTAGACATCGTTGCGCTATTATTACCTTTATTTTTCTGCTAACTTATTAGGGTGATGTTATGACCATATCATTATCATAGTTGCTGGCTAGTTTGTTTGCTTGTTTGACTAGCATTTAGCAATTCGATTTTTATTTTTTATTTTTATCAATCTAGGTGCGATCTCATTTAGTTTTTCTTTATTTCATTTTTTAAGACTCTCTAAATGATTTTCATGACACGATTTAATAATTCAACAAATTTTACTTAGCAGCTAAGAACACAAAACATTGATTTCTCTCTTTTATTTGCTTGGATTTTCGGTTTAAACAAGAAAAGTTATTTTTTTACTCTATTAAGCATTAAAATGTTTTGTTTTACATGAATTAAAATCCGAATCTGAAAATTTTATAGTAATTGTTGGCTTTGGTGATATTATACTGCCACAAAAAAATAACAATGCCAACCTATGAAACTATTAAATTTATAAGTCTTCTGAAAGTATTCGGTTTTGAGAGCATCTAAGAGGCGGCACTGATTGTACGAGAGTGAAACACCAATTATCCTTTATACAATATTTTTTTCTCGTTGTTATCATATCCTTTTCAATTTTAGACTGACTCAACTAAAAATGAATATAAACTCTTTAGTTATAAATTATAATCGCTAATTGCTTTTAAAAAACAGAAAAAGCAAAAACATGAGATCAGCGAGAGTTTTGTAGTTTTTGTTGTCAGAAAAATACTAGAAAAAGATCAAACAACCCGTTTAGGGAATTGGATGCATAATTAAACTATTTGTTCGGTAGAAGATAGAATTAAAAAGGATTGTAAATTATAAATTTTAGTTTTTAAAATTTGATATGACATGTGTGACAACATGTTACAATTTGCGTGTAGAATCCAAACTAAGGATTAAAATCAATTATGATTTAAATTTGTGACTTTAAGTTCAAAATTTTGAGGCATATTCTAACAGGTGCAAAGGATGAAGAGAGAAATCCTAAAATAGTCAGATTTACAAGTGGTAATTTAAAGATAGTCACAGTTTCAAAAGTAATTGAAATTTAGTCATTTTTCATGTAAAGATAAATCTGACCGAAAACACTGTTCAAAATTCGAAAAATATTCCAGCATAATATACTGGAGTTCCACTATAATATACCGGTCCAACATAATATGCTGGAAGTTCATACAGAGGTGCTCCAATCTCCAGTATATTATGCTGGAACTTTCCGCGTGTTGGAGTTCCAGCATAATATGCTCGAAGTTCATACACATGTGCACCAATCTCTAGTATGTTATACTGGACCGGTCCGTGTTGCAGCAAAATAGTGGCTATTTTTTAATGACTTTGGAAGCGCTGACTATTTTTGAATTACCAGTCCGAAAATTGGCTAACTCGTGCTATTTTTACAAGGATAAACTAAGAAATGTAAAATACATGAGGATCAAATCTTTTACTATTCAAACTGGACCTAAATCTAACAGAATCTTTTGAGGAAATAGCCCAGTTCCAACTTTATTAACTTTAATATTAGGTGGTTATTATTTAGAAAATTATACTACCAAGTAGGAGGGAGCATAAAATGTTGCTCCTAAACCTGCTTTAGGAATAAAATGTTGCTCCTAAACCTACTTTAGGAAATTCTAGGAAATTGAATTAGCAAGTAACTATATAGAGGGGACTCTCCTGTCTAGGTGCTCCAGATGAAGCTAATCTATAGGTTAATTTTTTTTATATATTACACCAAGTTGTTTACTTTATCTTTTTAGTGATCATCAAGTTAGACTTATATAAACAACTTATTAGGTCATTTTGGCCATACAATGTAAATACGTTTTACGTGTTGTCAGAGCACTAAAGATAGAGCACTCAGCACTCTATCTACATAGCAGCACGAGTGTTCAATTTAACACAGGAAGCTTGAAAACTCTACCATACTATTAGCCTATTTGGCCAACCTTCTCAGGCCAAAAATATATATATTTTTTTAAAAAAGTATTTTTTTCCTCAATTTGAGATGTTTGGCAAGTTTTTTTTTTTTTTCAAAAAGTACTTTTGGCTAGAAGCAGAAACAGTTTTGAAAAAACAGAAAAAAGTAGCTTCTCTCCGGAATAAGTTTTGACTTTTCTTCCTACCAAAAATACCCTTTACAAAATATTATATATACCAAGATAACCTTATTTAGTGTAAACTATTAAATAATATAAAATGACTTTTGGGATGAACTTTCATATTTATTGGATAACTTTTGATATATTTAAATTATCTTAAAAGAATAAAGTACTTTTCAATTTTATTTTTATATTTTACTTAAAGAAAATAAAAAAAACTTAACTATTATCTTTAATAATAAAAATTTATAATTATTTATCTACTTATATAATATTAACTATTAAGCAAATCACTTCATGTCCTTATTTGTAATTTGACACATAAAAGTACTTTTTGAAAAACTTGATCAAACACAAATTATTGTTCAAAAGTGTTTTTCAAATTGATTAGTCAAACACAAACTGTTTTTTTCAAAAGTCTTTTTTTGAAAAGTACTTAAAATAAGTTAATTTTTCTAGCTTGACCAAACAGGCTATATGTTAAGTGTCTGGAACCAAAGTAACGCACAATTTATCACGAGCAACCAAAGTAATATAATAAACTAAAAAGGAGAACAAAAATAGGTATAACACACGGGGGCACCTGCGCTATACTTATTTTGTTCTCTCTTTTTCATTCAAATATAACTATAGGTAAGAAATAGTACAAATTTGTTTAGCATGTCTGCATGTGCAATGCTGCAGTGCCTATATACATAGCGAAACGGTACATCGACCAACAAGGGTGTGGTGGAGTGTCAAGTACTCTTTCATCCTTAATCAGAGTTCTTGTGTTCGAGTCCCTGGGTATGGAGTCGCCTTTGTTAGGGAGCGTTTTATCCCTCAATATGGGACTTCCCGGCGCGAATCCGAATTTATTCGGGTCCAATATGAGTAATAACCAAAAAAATGGTACTCACACCGGGCATGTAATAACGTTCAACATATTCCATAATTTTAGGGAGGATATTGATAGTTGTAGTTACAAGAGTGGGTTGCTCTAGTGGTAGGCACCCTCCACTTCCAACCAAAAGGTTGTGACTTCGAATCACCCCAAAAGCAAGGTGGGGAGTTCTTGGAGGGAGGGAGTCTAGGGTAGAGGTAAGGTCTGCGTACACACCACCCTCCATATCTGAATCCCATAAAAGAAGGGGATGAAACAAACTTTCTCTATCTATATCAGTTTATTAAATAAAAACCCGAAACAATGTATATGTAAATGAGATAAGATGCACTAGCAAAATATGTACAGAGGACTGCTTTTGCATTAGATTCACGTGGTTGGTTGAATTAAAGGAAATGTGGACCAAAAAGCTATAGTCCATACAACGAGTTTTATGTATTTGTTTCCCTTCGTTTGGGGCCCCAAATTAGGGGGATTAGGACACCTCTCACTATTTTGGCCGAATACATTGTTTATGTTTTTAGTTTGTATATTAATACTTAATTATACAAAAATATACATATAATATACTTCTGTTGGTTATTTTTAGCTTAAGTGTCGAGTAATTATTTAGTGGGCGTTTGGACATAAGAAATGTAAAATTTCCAAAAAGAGTGAAAATGGTATTTGAAAATTAGAGTTATGTTTGAACATAATATAATTTTAGGTTGTTTTTGAAGTTTTGTGAGTGAATTTTGAAAACAATTTTTTGAATTTTTTCAAATTTTCGAAAAAGTCCAAAATTCAACTTGAAGTGAAATTTGAAAATTTTATGATCAAACACTAAGAAAAAAGTGAATTTTTCAGAAAAAGTGAATTTTTTTTAATGACCAAACGGACTGTTGGATTAATTAACCAATGGGTGTTGGCTGGGTTTCAACACTTGTGCTTTGTGCCAGACAAGTTTGCTAGACCTAGCTTTATTTCTTCTCAAGTTGCTTATTCGTTGGAGCATTTACTCAGCGAAAACTCGAAATGCCTTGTTTCTTCAGAATTTACATCTCATTTTTTTCGTTAAAACTTGCCACAATTTTCAATTGGAATTTCCTATGACGAAATATCTTAATCATGGCTTTAAGTAAGAATGTCATTCCAGCAGCCAGTGAATGGTGAATATTTTAAATATTAAGCAACAACCATTTGCTTAGTAATGGGAAAAGGTAAAGATCTGTTATTCTTAGTAAAAGCAACGAGGGTTACAGGCCATCATCTGTTCAGACTCGGTAATGGACAAATTAACTTCAGCACGTTTTCCCCTATGATATTTTCTCATAAATAGTAAAAACGGATCTACACATCTTAAATTCCCTTTTATAATTCGTAAAAACACACGTACAAGTCGCTTAAACAGTAAAATTACATCTAGATAGCTAAATAAAGGCAAGAACACAAACTCGATCATTTAGCCTAACAATTTAATGCTGCTATACATATCATACTGCGTTATTAATAAGATCGAATTTAACTAACCGGTGTTATTAACTGTACAGTAAGTTGAACTCAAATTTGAATTTGGCAGGAGACAGGTAGCAAGGTGCAATTGAAATAAATACCAGATGTTTAGCACTGACAAATCATTTTATGCTTCGGAAACTTGAACAATTCTCACTTCAATTTAAGAGAGTTCTGTAACAGCTTATGCAAATCCCACATCGACAAAACACGGGAGAAATGATGAATATATAGGTACACATGCCTTAGACCATAATGACACATTTTAAAGCCGTGCAGGCCTATGCCAGAAGCAGTGGACTGGGCTGTTACAAGTTAACCATATGAAGCAACCACAACATACAAAAACAAAAAACATACAAACATGACCGAGTTTTCTTCTCAGGAACTAAAAATTGATTTCTGTAATCACAGATAGAAAATACACTATTTGGGAATTACATGTTGCAATCCAACTATCGAGCAAACTAGACATGCACAAATCAGTTCACTTGAATCAATAGAGAACCAGTTTGGATTGACATTATTCTATGGTTCCCTCGACACGTCCATTGGATATTAATGGAACAACACAAGCAACGCCTCAGAAAGCGATTTAATTTATAAGTTTAACTTCTATACACTACATGTGTTCAACTATTTTACAAAGTTGATTGAATTGACCTACAACAAATAAAAATACTTTGATGATGTTAAATTCGGCTATTAAAGTATACAAGTTAAATCATTTAACACACACCGACCACCCCCAAAAATATTGTTAACGGGTGGTCATTTTCATTTCCATCAAAGCATCTGCAATATTAATCCACAAACCAATTGCAAACAACAGATATCTATATAGAGAAAACATTAGCAATGCGAATTATAACTAAAGATAAAACCAGATCTATCATTTCAAATCATTTTAATCAAGACAAGAAAAAACAAAATCCTTAATAACCAGAATAGAAAATTACCAAATAAACAACACAAAACCTAAGCTTATAAATTTTAGCCAGTCTTGACTCGCTCTTCAAACTTAGCCTTAGCTTGTTTAGCAGCAGACACCTTTTTGTCACGTGACTAAAGGATATCAACTGTAAAAGCTTCCTTCAGCCTCAGCACAATTTACTACTGTTTAACAAATCATCCCGTGTTAATAACATCAAATTTAACTATGCAGTGCTAATAGCTATACTTTAAAGTGCACTTGCTATAATTTAAAAAACATGTTCATTCAGTATTAGGAACAAGAAAGCACCTAAACCATCACTTTACAAGATCCACTATAGAGTATCCTAAAACTTGGAAATGACAATGTCGAATGTTACAGGAGACAGGTAGCAAGATGCAACAATTGAAATAAACAACATGCTGTTTAATACTGACAATTCATCTATGCTTCGAAAACTTGAACACCCCTCACTTCAATTTTAAGAGAGAGTTCACCATATGAAGCAACCACATATACACAAACAAAAACATACGAGCAAAATACCGAGGTTACTTCTTCTCAGGAATTTAAAATTATTTTCTTTGAGCCCAGCTAGAAAATGCACTTTCTAATTATCACATGTTGCAATCCAACTATCAAGCCAACTAGATAAGTAATCAGTTCACTGAAATCACAAGAACAAGTTGGAATTGACATTATTCTATGCTTTCCTTGACACGTCCATTGAATATTAATAGACCAATGCACGCAACACCTCAGAGAGCAATTTAATTAACGAGTTCATGTTTGTTTCTTTACACCTTTAACTTAAATGAGCAAATGACCTGCAACAAACATTGTATCTAAGTTAAATCTTAACTTGTTGGTCTAAAGTAATGATAATACGCTGAATAGTATAAAAAACTACAATGTATATAACTTAAATCCTTTACGAGTGGTGATGTTCATTTCCAGCAAAACAATAGAAATGTTAATCCACAAAATACTTATGAAGCAGAATATCAATATATAGAAAACAGTAGTCTTGTGAACAACAATAACTAAAGATAAAACACAGATCTATCATTTCAAATCAAATGTCGTTTAAACAAAACAGAATCAAAGCAAAATACTGGATGATCAGAACAGAAAATTACCAAATAAACAGCAAAATCAACTCAAAATCTAAGCTTGGAAAAGAACCAGCGATTTTTCCCAGTCTTAAATCGCTCTTCAAACTTAGCTTTCGCCTCTTTAGCAGCAGACACCTTCTTATCACGTGACTGAAGACAATCAACAGTAACAGCTTCCTTCAAATCAACATCCAATGTGTATCGCGTCGGCATAATGTGGTTATAATTAACGAGCTTAATGAAAGTCTTAACCCGTGATTTCTTCGCCTGTTTTTTATCAGAATCCTTACGAATCACTTTCTTTGGGTATTTAGATACGCCGGCGACCAAACAGTGACCGTATGGCCTGTCACGTGTCCCATCGTCAAAGGCTCGAACAATCACAGCTTTTCTACCGGCATAGCGTCCCTGTAGAACTACTACGGCTTTGTTTGGCTTTAGGAATTTCACCATTTTTGCGATTTGGTAAAAGCTGTGAACGGTGGATAAAAACCCTAGCTAGGTTTTTGTTTGTTTATATATGGGAGAGGATAACCAGCAAATGAGACCCTAGGTTTTATGGGCTGTTGGGCCTTGGGTTTACGTAATGGACTTGGGTTTTATAATAGTTGGACATCTAAGCGGGCGAAGTGCACAAATGGCCTAAGAGCCCTATTTAAACAATAATCAAAATTTATAAAAATTTTAAAGTTTAGTTGCTCAAAATTGAGGAGGACAAAAAGGTTGAAGATTATGGTAGAAGTGTATTTTTCTGATATGTTCCAGGTTTATTAGGGCTAGCCGACTAGTACCTTGTCTTCGATTCTTAGAGTGCTCTCAGTATGGTTGTTTTTAGTACTATCTTCCGCTTCGATTTTCTAGTACCATGTCGTGTTACTGCTTGTTGTTATTTTTTTTTTGCTATTGCTATTGCTTTCTTTTATTTTTTTTTCAAGTTCATACATTGCTGGTATTATTTTCCTAGCCTTGTTGTTGATATTTACTTGTTCCTATTCTTCATCTAGAGCTGAGGTTTTTTTGGAAACAGTCTCTCTACCTCCCTAGAGTAGAACTAAGGTTTGCCTACACATTATCCACTCAGACCTCACTTATGAATTCCACTATATTTTTATTTTTGTTGCTCAAAATCGAATTGCAAGTCTAGAGTTTTCAAATTAAGGTCAGGCTAGGAATTTCTTTTTTCATTGAGGCTAGGATTTGGCCGAGCCCAATTTCAAACTCGTATATCTTAATTTAGTCGATGCTTTTATAATTTCAGACAGTTGTTCATTAAGTTAGGCTTTAGTAGAGCCCAATTTTTAGAAGACTGGAGAAGAAGAAGAAGTAGCCGCAAAAGGTTAAGTTTGTCAAAACTGGTTATATATTCAATAGTTTTTAAAAATTGAATATTTTTTTATTATATAGAAAAGAGAAGTTGGTCGACCAGGGGTAAATTTAACATTTTACTCTATCATAAAATTGCTTTAGTATATTTTTCATTCCACATTGGTCTAAAGCCATCTCTCTTCTATTCGCGGGGGAGTACTTTTTAATTTTCAGTTCTTCAAAATATTTACCTCTCTTCATTTTCTTATCAATCTCCTACAATTTCAACTATGATTCTCTCCCAGTATTCTCTCTGTCTTCTTTTTTTTCTTTGATTTTTTCAAATCTCTGAACAGTTTCCAATTCGAGGCATCAAGTTCGTCCAAGAAAAAAGCTCTAACAGTGCCAGTTCACCCTTTCCGAACTTCACTCCGTTTTTTATTTGATTTAGGTAAGTTTTAACTAATATATTGATATTCTTTATTATTTTGAGTTATGTGGACAATATATATATATATATATATA
>AWOL01S0098769.1:10148-23318 GCA_000715115.1 Nicotiana otophora
ACTTGGGACACCATAAATTATTCCAAGTGGCGACTTTGAATGAATAAATAATTCCATTTCGATTAATGTCACTTTAATTGAAAAAACTCCCTATTCCCATTTCCCCTCGGGAAAAAGGAGGTGTGACAGCTCTGACGACTCTGCTGGGGATCGAACCCAGAATCTTTGGTTCAGGGTTCAGAATTCGAGCTTAGAATAACTGTTATACTTGATTTTTGTCTATTATCTGATTTTTACGTGTTTGAACCTAATGTGCTAAATGTCGCTTTTTACCGCTTTGATATTATGTGAACTTTATATAAACTGTTACGAAACCCTCCTTTTCTCTGAGTCTTCTAAATCTTCTGGGGAGCGTGCGCTTCACGTGACTTCTTTTCCGTTAGAATCATATCCTAATTTTAGAACGAGGTTCGGACAAGTTGCAAAGCCGGTGAAGTTTCTGTATTCCTGGTACGCTGCTCCCCCTCTCCCCCCCCTTCCGGCTCGAGTTGTCCGCTCGGATAAGCCAGGTCTAGAACAATACACCCTGGATTTAAACTTAGAATAACACAGCCTCATACCGGATCCCGAGTAGGTACGTTTGCTTGCATCACGTGCAGTTGACTTAGGGGACTCATGACAGGGGTTGGATTCGTCTAGGATAGGTGTACCCAAAGTTAAAGGACCATCCTGATGCATTCTTTACGTGCTATTTGTGCATTAATTTGCTTGGCTTGTATGTTGACCGGCTTCTTGAGTTAAAAAAAAAAATCAAAAAAACAATAGAAGAGAAAAACCAAAGAGTGAGGTAGGATAGAAAAACGCCTGGTTTTGACAATCCCGGTATTCAAAAAAACAAACCTCGTTACTCTGTCAAAATTTCAAGAATAAAGAGAGTAGAGCATTATAAAACAAATCATATTTGTCTGTGCATCAAAATTGACCGAACTATGCCAGTTTGATTCTTACCGGATGTGAGATACGTAGGCAACCCTCATTGGATCCGTACCCGTTTTTGCAAAAATAACCAAAAAATGCGTCATTTTGTCATAAATAAATTTAGGGGATGCCATTTTCTGTCCAAATAGCCAGAAACGTCCCGACGGGACGCCGAAAGGCTTGTTTTGCAAGAATAGCCATCTATGGCTCTTTTCTTAATTTTGACCACTTAGCAAGCACAGTTTTAAAATCTTCATTTCTGAAGGGCTGAAGGCCCGTATTTGCAAAGGTGGCCTTGAGTTGTTTGAGTTTTACTTTGCAAAAATAATCTTTCTTTTGGGGTCAAAAATCAAAAAGAAAAAATCAAAAATAACTTGTTTTTAACCAGTCGCCTTAAATAAAAATGTGCAGGATGAGCACTGTTGAAAATATACCTTTTCGAGTCGTAGACGAGATTCCACTAGGACTCAACATGTGGTGGGACGATCTGGGGGAGGTCGCCAAGCGTTCTGTGATAAAGGCTTTAGGTGGGCTCACTGGTCTTCTGGAGATTAAACCAAGGGTTGATATAATCGAAGCTTTGATACCGTTTTGGGACCCGATACAATGTTTTTCACTTCTCTAATTTCGAGTTGACCCCTACACTAGAGGAGAATAACAGGTTATGCTGGTTTCGAAGGGAAGCTAAGGCATCAATATCCAGTAGCACCAAGAACTATAACCCCTCATAAGTTTTTGGACCTCTTGAGTATTAGCCGGCAAGTTAAAGATGAAAATTTAGCCGGAGGATTCTGCACATTCCGTTTCTTATACAGCCGGTATAGGAACCCCCATAGATTTGAGGCTCCGGACACTGGTTTGAATCATCAGGGAAATAAAGACAATGGGAAGCACGCAGGGGTTTGGCCTTTGTGGTGGCATTTTTAGGCACTCTGATATGCCCAAGGAGTGACAGACATAGAATTGGGGCTCGCAGGAGTAGCCGACTTTATGGTCAAAAAGGCCAATGACACTATCATACCGATGATTCTCGCAGAAATTTATCGAGCTTTAACCGCTTGTCGAGCCGGGACAAAAGTTTTTTGAGGGTTGCAACTTGATTTTACAAATGTGGTTGGTAGAACTTCTTTGTCATCGCCCAGGTTACATGAACTATGGTCTAATCGGACTCAATTGCATCGAAGAATATGAAAACCGAGTAAACAGTCATGAGTTGCCAGAAGGTACTGAGGCATGGTTCGCGTATTTGGGTTCTTTAAACGCAAATCAAATTGAGTAGACTTTCAGTTGGCTCCCGGTTGACGAAGTGATTTACATGTCCGTCGGAGTGTGCTTTCTTTTATTAATGGGTCTTCGGAGTATTCAGCCATATGCCCCCGCATCGGGTCCTACGCCAATTCGGCAGATGCCAGACAATCCCCTATGACGAAGATTTGAGTCCACAGGTTATTGAACTATGCCCAAAAGCTACATTCCCAGAAGAAAGGGTTCGCTAGATTTGGCACCAATGTAGGTTCCTGGAGCCACAGACTCAAGTACGGGATTTGTCCACGGGTGAAGTAGGATCCAACTACGCCACATGGTATGGTAAAAGAAGTCGGGTCGATCAAGAGCCAGAACAGCCTGCCAAAAGGCCCCATGTCCAATGGAAGAAGATGAGATGGTCGAGTACTTTCTTCAAGCCCTAGAGCCTACTTAATTTGGCCATTGGATCTCAGCCATAGGTAAGTCCTTAAACGATGTGGTAAAGATGGGAGGAATGGTGGAAGAGGGACTCAAGTCAAGAAAGATCATGAGCTACTCCGCCATAAAAGCAACCACACAGGCAATTCAAAGTGGGGCACCAGAACCCTGTTAGGCAAAAAGAAGAAAGATGATGTCGCTATGTTTGTCTCTGGATAATGGTGTGGCCCAAGGGGTTCGCCTCACCAGTACACCCAACCTAAAGCCTACACCCAAGCTCCATATAATCCATCCCAATATTGTTTCCCACCACAAGACCCTTAATATTCAGTCAGACCACCCCAATACTATGTTCAACACGCACAGTCATATGCGCAACCCCCTCCTTACCCGCAATGGCGTGCTCCTACTCCATAAAATCCTTATCCACCCCCACAACCATACCGAAACCTTACTGTTCCAAGCTTTCGACCAAGGCCGGATTATAGAAAAGAGAGGCAGCAGCGGAAAGAAACCTTCACCCCTCTTAGAGAGTCGTAGACCAGTTTGTTTCAAAGGTTGAGGCAGTTGGACGTTTTGAGGCCGATTGAGCAAAAGACACCAAATCCACCTCCAAAGAACCTTGATTATTCCCTCAGATGCGCATATTGTTCTGATGCCCCAGGGCACGACACAGAGAAGTGTTGGCATTTAAAGAGGGTGATCCAAGAGCTTATTGATACAAATCAAATTGTGGTCCAGAGTCCGGAGGCGCCAAATATCAACCAAAATCCTTTGTTGGCCCATGCAGTGACATATATGATTGAGATAGTTCATAAGAATGGGGAGCCCAAGAATTCTTCCAAGTCTGTCATGATGATTCGGGCTAGCGAAAGTAATCCAGTTAAAGCTCCAGATTCTGCAAAAGCGATGCCCTTGACAGTTGAAGGGGTGTCGGAGAAGCTAAGCACGCTCAATGTGAAGCCATCTGTATTGGTTGTAAAAGAGCCTCCGATTGATGTTGAAGCGAACCAGGAAAAGCAAAAAGTGGTCATGCCAGGGGTCCCGAGCAAGCCTGTCATAATCGTGGAAGGGGCTCGTATTACCCCCGTTATTATTAAGCCAGTGACCCAGTTACCAATGGTTGACACAAAGGCCGTCCCGTGGAATTACAAACAGGTGATGGTAACATATAAAGGGAAAGAAGTAGAGGAAGAAGTCAATGAAATCGGAGGACTAACTCGTTCTGGGAGATGTTTTACCCTAGAGGAACTGAGGAAAGCCAAGCCATTCAAGAATGGACACATCCCAGTAAAGAAGCCAGTCACCGAAGAAGAGGCTGAAGAGTTCCTGAGAAAGATGAAAATGCAAGACTATTCCATTGTAGAGTAGTTAAGGAAAACACCAGCTCAGATCTCTCTTTTGTCTTTGCTGATACATTCAGATGAACACCGCAAAGCCCTGATGAAGATTTTGAATGAAGCCCATGTTCCTGATAAGATCACGGTGAACCACTTGGAAAATATTGCTAACAAGATTTTCGAAGCAAACATGATCACTTTCTCAGATGATGAACTTCCTATGGAGGGTACAGAACACAACCGAGCTCTTTATCTCACAGTGAAGTGCGAGGATTCTGCTGTCTCAAGGGTACTGGTTGATAACGGTTCTAGTGTAAATATTTGCCCTCTGTCCACTTTGCAAAAGTTGAAGATCAGCACTGAAAGGATCCATATGAACAATGTATGTGTTCGAGGCTTTTTGATGGAGGAGGGAAAGATTCTGTCGGTGATATAATGCTCGAATTGTCAATAGGGCCAGTTGAGTTCACTATGGAGTTCCAAGTGCTAGATGTGGCTGTCTCCTACAACTTGTTGTTGGGCAGACCCTGGATACATGCTGCCAAGGCAATCCCGTCTTCTCTGCATCAAATGGTAAAGTTCGAACGGGATAGGCAGGAAATAGTTGTGCACGATGATGAGAACTTATCTGCTTACAATGACACAACTGTTCCATTTATTGAAGTTGAAGATGATAAAGGGCCTTGGGTTTACCAAACGTTCGAAACAGTGTATGTCAAGAAGATTCCTGAGGGAGAATGCATTCCAGGTCGAAGGTACCCTCCGCGTCCATCATGGTAGCAAATAAAATGTTGAAGAATGGTTTTGTGCCGACCAAAGGTCTGGGTTCGTCTCTGCAGGGTATTGCGCATCCGGTGTGTCCACGTGAAAGTTTTGGTACATTTGGTTTGGGATTCACACTCATAGGGAAGGACGTGAAAAAGGGTAAAAATTTGAAAAGGAAGGCATGGTCACTTCCTAAGCCTGTTCCACATATCTACAAGTCTTTTGTCAAGCCAGGGGTCTCAAAATGCCCACTATCAGCGGTCCCAAAACCTGTGGTCGACTTTGATGAAGAGCTGATCAAGAGGTTCCAGAGTCTGTTTGATGAGGTTAATATGGTGGAAATCGGGGAAGGTTCCAGTAATGCCGATGTGCAGCTTGTTGGGCCAAATATGAAGCTTAGCAATTGGAAAGCTACTCTTCTCTTCACCCGTAAGGAGTTTTGGTAGTTTGCTTTGTTTTTCTTTCTGTTATCTATGTTATTCCAGGGTTGTAATCCAGATTTCTATTTTTTGCTTATTTTGATGTACAAACCCTTCTATCCTTTTATTTCAATGAAATACAATTTCCCGTTTTCCATTATTCCTGATAGCGTTTCATTTTTTATTTTTCTTCTGTACAGTTCTTTTTATGCTGGTTTCAATGACATGACATGCATGGAGAATTTTCAGCCAAATCTTAAAAGCCAATCTAATTCTGAAATAATAATCCAAGAAGTAGAGTGTGATGATGAAATAGAATATGATGAAGAAACAACATTTGAGGAAATCAGTAGAGAACTAAAACACTTCGAAGGAAAACCCAAGCCTAATTTGACAGAAACTGAAGCAATCAATTTAGGAGATCAAGATAATACCAGGGGAACCAAGATAAGTGTGCATCTGGAACCACAAATCAAGAAAGAAATAATCAAAGCACTGTTCGAATATAAAGATGTCTTTGCATGATCGTATGACGACATGCCGGGTTTAAGCACTGCTTTGGTAGTTCATAAATTGCCAACTAATCCGGCATTCACTTCTGTCAAGCAAAAATTAAGGGAGTTCAAGACTGATATGAGTATGAAGATCAAAGAAGAAATCACAAAGCAGCTTGATGCAAAGGTCATTCGGGTCACTCGATATCCCACTTGGTTAGCTAATATGGTGCCAGTACCAAATAAGGATGGTAAGACTAGGGTATGTGTTGATTATCGTGATCTCAACAAGGCAAGTCCAAAGGATAACTTCCCATTACCGAACATTCACATTCTGATTGACAATTGTGCCAAGCACGAGATCGGGTCTTTTGTGGATTGCTATGCGGGATATCACCAGATCCTGATTGATGAGGAAGACGCAGAAAAGACAGAATTCATCATTCCATGGGGGACATATTGCTATCAGGTAATACCATTTGGTTTGAAGAATGCTGGGGAAACTTACATGAGGGCAATGACTATATTTCATGACATGATACACATGGAAATTGAGGTTTATGTAGATGATGTGATCATAAAGTCAAAGAAGCAGTTCGACCATGTTGGAGACTTAAGAAAGTTTTTCCAAATCCGTAGGTATAACCTCAAGCTCAATCCGGCAAAATGTGCATTTGGTGTCCTGTCCGGGAAACTATTAGGATTCATAGTCAGTGAAGCGGTATTGAGTTGGACCCGTCAAAGATCAAAGCCATCCAAGAATTACCACCGCTAAAGAACAAAACCGAGGTGATGAGCCTTCTTGGAAGGTTAAACTACATCAGTAGGTTTATTGCTCAACTCACGACAACTTGTGAGCCCATCTTTAAGTTGCTGAAGAAGAATGTTGCGGTTAAGTGGACTGATGAGTGTCAGGAAGCATTTGATAAGATCAAGAGGAAAACCTGTCAAACCCACCTGTGCTGGTCCCGCCGGATCCTGGAAGACCTTTAATTCTCTATTTGACGGTCTTGGATAATTCTTTTGGTTGTGTGTTGGGTCAACACGACATCACGGGCGAGAAAGAGCAAGCCATTTATTATCTCAGCAAGAAGTTCACTCATTATGAGGTTAAGTATACTCTTCTTGAAAGGGCATGTTGCGCCCTGACTTGGGTGGCACAAAAGTTGAAGCATTATCTGTCATCCTACACTACTTACCTCATTTCTCGCATGGATCCTCTATAGTATATCTTTCAGAAGCCTATGCCCACAGGAAGACTGGCAAAGTGGCAGATTTTACTCACAGAGTTCGACATCATCTTTGTGACTCGGACCGCGATGAAAGCCCAAGCCCTGGCTGATCACTTGGCCGAGAATCCGGTGGATGAAGAATATAAGCCACTGAAGACTTATTTTCCTGATGAAGAAGTGATGTATGTTGACGAGGCTGATCATGATGAAAAGCCAGGTTGGAAACTCTTCTTTGATGGAGCTGCTAATATGAAAGGTGTCGGAATAGGGGCTGTACTCATTTCTGAAACAAGGCATCACTACCCCGTAACAGCTCAACTTCGATTTTATTGCACTAACAACATGGCTGAATACGAAGCATGCATTATGGGTTTGAGGCTAGCTATAGACATGGGAGTTCAGGAAATATTGGTTTTAGGAGATTCAGATTTGTTGGTTCACCAGATTCAGGGAGAATGGGAGACTCGTGATTTGAAGCTCATACCGTATCGACAATGTCTGCATGATCTTTGTCAACGATTCANTCAGATTTGTTGGTTCACCAGATTCAGGGAGAATGGGAGACTCGGGATTTGAAGCTCATACTGTATCGACAATGTCTGCATAATCTTTGTCAATGTTCAGTTCAGTAAAATTCAAGCATATTCCCAGGATTCATAATGAGATAGCCGATGCCTTGGCTACTCTGGCGTCAATGTCACACCATCCAGATAAGACTTACGTCGACCCTCGGCATATCCAAGTCTGTTATTAGCACGCTTATTGTAATGTTGTTGAAGAGGAAATTGATGGTGAACCTTGGTTCCATGATGTCAAGGAATACATCAAGTCAGGGGTATATTCGGTACATGCCACAAGTGATCAAAAGAGAACCATTCGACGTCTGGCTAATGGATTTTTCTTAAGTGGGGGAATCTTGTATAAGAGGACTCCAAATCTAGGATTACTAAGGTGCATAGACGCTAAACAAGCTTCGACTATCATGGCCGAAGTTCATTCCGGAGTTTGCGGGCCACATATGAGTGGGTATGTCTTGGCAAAGAAAATTCTTCGAGCAGGTTATTATTGGCTCACCATGGAACGGGATTGCATCAGCTTTGTTCGCAAATGTCATCAATGCCAGGTGCACGGGGATTTAATTCATTCCCCGCCATCTGAGTTGCACACAATGTCTGCACCTTGGCCCTTTGTTGCTTGGGACATGGATGTCATTGGACCAATTGAGCCGGTAGCGTCAAACGGGCATAGGTTTATTCTGATGGCCATTGATTACTTTACCAAGTGGGTCGAAGCGGTAACTTTCAAGTCCGTGACCAAAGAAGGCAGTGGTATACTTTGTTCATTCGAATATCATTTGCCGGTTCGGAATTCCCAAGATAATCATCACAGACAATGCTGCTAACCTCAATAGTCATTTTGATGAAAGAGGTATGCCAACATTTCAAGATTATGCATCGAAACTCTACTCCGTATCGTCCTAAGGAAAACGGAGTTGTTGAGGCTGCTAACAAGAACGTAAAGAAGATACTTCGTAAGATGGTGCAAGGTTCCAGGCAATGGCATGAAAAGTTACCTTTTGCTTTACTGGGTTATCGTACTACTGTTCGCACCTCAGTAGGTGAGACTCCTTATTTGCTAGTATATGGAACTGAGGCAGTTATACCTGCGGAAGTTGAGATTCCATCCCTTCGGATCGTGGCTAAAGTTGAAATTGATGATGATGAGTGGGTCAAAACCCGGCTAGAGCAGTTGAGTTTGATTGATGAAAAATGATTGGCAGCAGTATGTCATGGTCAATTGTATAAGAAGAGAATGGCAAGAGAATACAACAAGAACGTGCGTCCCCGGAAATTTGAAGTGGGCCAGTTGGTATTGAAACGCATCCTTCCACATCAGGCTGAAGCTAAAGGCAAGTTCGCCCCAAACTGGCAGGGGCCGTTCATTGTGACAAAGGTGTTGCCCAATGGTGCTTTGTATTTAACAGATATAGAAGGTAAATGTGTGGATATGGCTATCAATTCTGATGTAGTCAAGAGATATTATGTATAATTTCTTTGCTTATCTTCAATCGTATTTTGTACTAGGCATGTTCAAAGTTGGAATGACGAAGGCATTTTATTCTGCTATCCCAAACACTTTTATCATTTGTTACCTTTTTTTGAGCGTTATTTATTTTTTTTATACCCCTCTTTTGGAATCAGAAGTAGAGCTGGAAATAGAAAAGAAAAAGAAAAGACAAAAAAAAAGAAGAAAAAAAAAGAAGAAAAAAAAAGATAAAGAGAAAAGCAAAAGAAAGAAAAGAGAAAAAGAAAAGAGAAAAATAAAAATAAAAGCAAAGTAACAAAAACCAAACAACTTTTACTAGTTTGAACTACGTTCGATCTGATTCCTTTTAAGGATACATAGGCAGCCTTACACGGTTCGGTCCCATCAGAATAAAAATACGAAATTCCCCAGATTCGAAGAAACTGGGGCAGAAGTTTTAGTTTTGTAAAAAGATCTGATTCTAAAAGTTGTAATTTTGAACCCCTTCATCTTAAATTATTTTGAGCCTACATGCCACCCTTTCTTTCTAACCCTGTCCAAAACCTACACTACAGTCCAAAGAAAGACCTTCTGATCAACTTTGAGGATGCCAAGTCAAGTGAGATGGAGGTATGATTTACACCTTTGTTCATGGGCACAAGGAAAAGTGAATAAATGAGAGTCTTATTGGTGAAAACCCTCACGGGCACCATATGGCGATGGTGAGTCGAGAGAAAATTCAAATGAGAGAGTCTTATTGGTAAAAACCCTTACGGGCACTGTAAGGCAACAGTGAGTTGAGAGAGGGCAAATGTGAGAGGCTTGCTGGTGAAAACCCCTCGGGGCATTACAAGCCGAATGAGGTTCATGACTTTACAGAGAAATTAAATTATGAAAACCCCGGTTTTGAAGTATGAAGACATGGCATGAACTGAAATATGATTAGTTGGATGGATTAGGCTGATCAATCCGAAATGCATGCCATGATCATTGGATCCAGTTGCTTCATTCAGATAAGTCTCTTTTCCATTTTTCTTCAAATGGTCATCTCTGTTTTTCTCCTTTTTATTCCTAATTCTCGAAGTCACTTCGCTTCGTTTCTTTTGGGTCTATTCTTCTAAGTGTATGTCAAATTAGTCTTTGTTAAGCAAGCAAGAAAGGACTTCAAAGCTCATTACCAGCTTTTTATTTGCACCAAGCGAAATTCGGCCAGGCACATCACAAGTGACATGATTTAGAATGAGCAATGCGGGGGTAACTGTAGTTCAGGTGGTCAAGTGATTCATGAATTTGTAGGAAATGTAAAGGTTCAACAGTTGTCAGAATGAAAGTGCCATACGACGAGTTGAGTGTAAGGGATTCAAGTCATTCAGAGGTTTTGTGGTCGAGGTCCGATCAAAAGGTCAAATAATTCTTTGTAGCCCGAAGCAGCTAATCAAAATGAAGCGGGGTAGTGGCAGAAGCAGACACTTTCAGCAAGGATGGCACAAACTAACCGCCACATTTTCAAACTGACAAAATTTTCTTTGTTTTAAGCAGGGGCAAAATATCTTGTTTGCTTTGCCAGGAATCCCCTGTGAGGACAGCATGTTCTAGATAAGTTCAGTTTTAAGTTTTCAGGACCCTCATGGATTATAATAGTTAAGTTCAACTATTCAGGACCCTCCTGGATATTGGGATTTAATTACAGGTTTTCAGGACCCTCGTGGATAATAGGATCTAGTTTTAAATTTTCAAGACCCTCCTGGATAATGGGATTCAACTAACAATCAACGAATGTTCCTGGTACAAACTGGGGTAGAAAACTTTCTCTGTTTTGTCTGTGTTGTTGTGATAGCAGATGCCCACTTGGAGAATGAGGGAATTTATTTCAAGTTTTAAGTCAGCAGGCGCCCACCTGGAGAATGAGGAAATTTATTTCAAGTTTTAAGTTAGCATCAGGCGCCCACCTGAAGAACGAGGAAATTCATTTAAAGTGTTAAGTCAACATCAGGCACCTACCTGGAAAATGAGGGGATTCATCTCAAGTTTTAAGTCAGCAGACGTCCACCTGGAGAATGGGGAATTTATTTCAGTTTTTAGTCAGCAGGCGCCCACCCGGAGAACAAGGGAATT
The DNA here is from genome assembly GCA_000715115.1 of Nicotiana otophora. NCBI lineage: Eukaryota > Viridiplantae > Streptophyta > Magnoliopsida > Solanales > Solanaceae > Nicotiana > Nicotiana otophora. The sequence goes on from AWOL01S0098769.1 coordinate 21,140, forward strand.
TATTTCAGTTTTAAGTCAGCAGGCGCCCCACCTGGAGAATAAGGGAATTTATTTCAGTTTTAAGTCAGCAGGCGCCCACCTGGAGAACGAGGGAATTCATTTCAGTTTTAAGTCAAAATCAGGCGCCCACCTGGATAACGAGGGAATTTATTTCAGTTTTAAGTCAGTAAGCCCCACCTGGAGAATGGGGATTTGATTTCAGTTTTAAGTTAGCATCAGGCGCCCACCTGGAGAACGAGGGAATTCATTTCAGGTTTTAAGTCAGCATCAGGCGCCCACCTGGAGAACGAGCGAATTCATTTCAAGTTTTAAGTTAGCATCAGGCGCCCCCTGGAGAATAAGGGAATTCAATTCAAATTCAAGTCAGCATCAGGCACCCACCTGGAAAACGAGGGAATTCATTTCAAGTTTTAAGTCAACATCAGGCGCCCACCTGGAGAACGAGAGAATTTATTTCAGTTTTAAGTTAGCATGCGCCCACCTGGAGAACAAGGGAATTTATTTCAAGTTTTTGAATCAGCAGGCGCCCACCTGGAGAATGAGGGAATTTATTTCAAGTTTTAAGTCATCAGGCGCCCACCTGGAGAACGAGAGAATTCATTTCAGTGTTAAGTCAACATCAGGCACCTACCTGGAAAACGAGGGAATTCATTTCAGGTTTTAAGTCAGCATCAGACGCCCAACTGGAGAATGAGGGAATTCATTTCAGGTTTTAAGTCAGCATCAGGCGCCCACCTGAAGAATGAGGGAATTTATTTCAAGTTTGAGAGGCATCAGGAACCCGCCTGAAGAACAGGGTCAACTTTTAGTTTTCAAGTTCAATTCAAGTCAGCAGGATGCCTACCTGAAGAATGGGGTGAATTTTCAGTTTCATATTAAAGGATCAAGTGGAGATTCAAGTAAGATTCAAGACAATAAGTAGATAGGATCTTGTATTTTTTTTTGTTGTAATTTTTGCTTTTAATTCATGATGTAATGGCAGGGACCGCGGACCGGAACCTCGACGGAACCTCACTCGACTCTCTCATCCTCTCCACACACTCCATTACTTCATTCACTTCTGAACAACACGTGACCTGATTTCTGTATAGCCAAGGATATATGGGCAGCTCAAATATCATGGCTCGGTCACAATCATTTTGAATAAGTATCGGGTCAGAAATCAATTACGTCGCTTACTTGTTTCTTTGCTCAAAAATACTTTGTGTTTTCAAGCAAAGAGGGGCAGCTGTAAGCACGTAATTTGTGACCGCAAATCAGAATTATCTTTAATAGTCTTAGTATTTTTAGAATATTTATTGAAGTTTATTTCTATAGGATTTCACTTTATTATTAATTTTAATTCTAGTTTTAAAGAACAAAAATTAAAAAAATACAAAAAAATAGTTTCATATAGTTTGCCTTAATTAATTGGAATTAATTTTACATTTAATAGTATATATTAAAATTATTAAGTTTCTTAATTTATGGACCTTTAGAATTAAAGAGTCCAAAATTTGGGCCCAAATTCGGATGGCCCATTCCTCTTAGCCCAAAACCCTCGTAACCTAAAAAATCCAAAAAAAACCCTAAAATAAAAGAGGCTCCTCTCTCATTCTCACAGGAGTAGGGCACGAAAGAAACATAGAGAGCTAAGAAAGATGGCAGCAACTGTTGCGCATAGATGGTAGTGACGCAGCTCTCGCTACAACATCCCGGTCAACGCCATCCTTAGCTCTTCCATATGTAGCTCATCCTTGTTAACATCATTAAACCAGATGCAAAATCCTCTATAAGAACACCCCAAACAGTCACTAAAACCATACACGAAAATAGCCATTGCCGAGGTCGGTTGCGGTGGTATTCCGTTCCGATCGAGTCGAGTTCACGGTTTGGAGGTTTTTCCGGTCGCGGTCCAGTTCGTTTTTCTTTTCAAGTTCCGCTATCAATTTTTGGATTTTGATTCCATCTCACAGCTGCTTTGTTAGAGATTTGATTTGGATATTCTTCTTAAATACAAAGGTCCGATTCTTTCCTATCTTTTGGGTATTAAATTCTTGAATTCTCTTATTTTAATTAGTTCCATGTTTACGGTAGTTAGGCGTGAGTGTTTATTTTATCCCATTACTGTTTAATCCATGGATACTAAGATTTTCATTTGGATAATAAGTTTGTGCTTGTATGACTGAAGTAACTGATT
>AWOL01S0098778.1:0-28819 GCA_000715115.1 Nicotiana otophora
ATATATATATGCTTGTCCAAAATTTGGTCTTGTGCGTACTCATTTAGAACTTTAGTCTATTATAAAATTTTCCAACTAGACTTAGACTTAGGCCTCTCCTTAGACCTCACATCACTTATAATATGCCTCATAGAATTATTATCATATCCAATTGATATCCATCATATTAATAGTCCTCAAATGAGAAGTAGAGTCCGCCCCCAAACATATAACATAACTTATCTCTTCTTTCACCCATTTTAATTTCCCGAATATTTACTAACTCTCAAAATTTCCAAAAGTTTCGCCAGAGTTTCCTTTATAACTGGGCCTAGCCACCTACTAGAGAATCCCAGAAACCAATCCTAACAACACATACATAATCCAATCAACGTAGTACAACATGAAAACAATACTAATAGTGGCCTCATAAGCAATATATTACTAGAAAAGAAATGCCACTAACATCAACTATTCAGGTGATATGTAACTCATAGCACGTAAGCTCTCAACATTTTCATAGAACGCAGAAATGAACGTTTAAATTAAAGATGATATTTTTGGGTCATCATAGGAATAATGATAATTAATTAAATATAATTAATATTGTATCCAATTAATAATGAGTGTTGCACATATTTGTTTGTTTTCATCTTATTTTTCGTGCTTCACATTCTTCTAAGAGAGTGAACTCACTCTCTTTGCCAACTCAGCAGTTAGGGAGGTAATAATCCTAGATTGACATAGTTCAGGGGGTAATAAGACTCTCAAAAAGGAAGAGTGTGTAGTAGAAACTTGGGTCATAAGTTGAGGGGGTACTTATACATTTTTCCTAATTACACCATGTAATTATTAGCAATTCTCAACCCCCTTGAGAATAGTAGAGTGTAATTACACCCTTACACCGAATTATATGCTGACCAAGTAATTACTTAGTCAGACAAACGTTCCAAAACTGTGTACTTACACACAATTACACCCAAATCCAATTACAAGATTGCTTTCCACACATGCCCTTAAGTTTACTAAAAATGAGTTGTCACGACCCGAAATTCCTACTTTCAGGACCATGATGGAACCTAACATTTCATTTGCTAGGCAAGCCAACATTACAATAATCGTAACCATTTTTTTAAAAATAAATCAAAATAAACGGAATCAATTACTGAAATAAAGTGCGGAAGACCATAAGAACTGAATCATCCAAATACATCCCCGAATCTGGTGTCACAAGTGTACGAGCTACTAGAATAATGCAAATATAGGTCTGAATAAAATTCAAGTTGTTTGAAAGATAATACACAGCTAAGATAAGATAGAAGGGGACTTCAGAACTGCGGATGTTGTGCAGTTATACCTCAAGTCTTCTCTGGGTAGCTGAATCCGAGCAAGTCTAGGGTACACCGCTGGGACCAACTCCAAAATCTTCACAAGAAGTGCAGAGTGTAGTATGAGTACAACCGACTCCATGTACTTCGTAAGTGTCGAGCCTAACCTCGACGAAGTAGTGACGAGGCTATGACGAGACACGTACGTAAACAACCTGTACAAGTATATACCAATATGAAGCAACAATAACACAATAAATAACAATTTATAAGTTTGGGAGGGAACATACGAAGGGGAATGATGTAGAAATTTTCAGCAGGAGAAGTGTCATGTAGCAACCAATTAATTCATCAACAATAAAATGAGCAGCTGATAATATGAAAATGGCATGACACCACCCTTCATGCTTTTACTCTCATTCTTCCCATAAGTTTATAAATAAATAATAAGATTGGCACGACATCACCCTTCGTGCTTTAACTCTCTTTTGGCATGGCATCACCCTTCGTGCTTTAACTCTCTTCTGACACGGCATCACCCTTCGTGCTTTTACACTCTTTGAAAATGGCACGACATCACCTTTTGTACTTTTATACTCTTTCTCACAATGACAAGGATAATATAAATAATATAAATGGAACGACATCACCCTTCGTGCTTCTACACTCTTCCTTACCATGAAAATAATAATATAAATTCGAAGAGTATTTAAATGCGGGAATATATACTTATCAATCAATTCAATACCAGAATACCCACCTCACCTTCCAAAATATTCAATAATAATTAAACTAGCAACCGGTCGTCACCTCACATATACGTTATACCCGCACATTAAATCACGTAGCAAATAGACAAATAAGTCGTACTCCCTCAAGTCAAGGTTAACCACGACACTTACCTCGATTTGCAGCCAAATCAAGATTCCAATACACCTTTACTTTACGAATTAGTATCCAAAAGCTTCAAATCTAGTCACAAAAAATGTAATATACTCAACACAATTTGTAGGAATTAATTCCACATGGAATTTCTAATTTTCTGAATTACAATCCGAAATTCATCTCAAAACTCAATAGTGGGACCCACGTCTCGAATCTCGGAAAAACTTACTAAATCCGAACACCTCTTTCGAGACGAGTCCAACCATATAAAAATTATCAAATTCCGTTGTAAATGGACCTTCAAATCTTAAATTTTTGTTTTTTTGAAAAAGTTTACAAAAATTCCAATTTCTTCCATCTAAATCCGAAATAATCGATGAATATAGACATGAATTTATGAAATATCATCAATATATGATAAGGAACACTTACCCAGTTCGAAATCGTGAAAACCCCTATTGGAATCGCCCAAATCCGAGACTCAAAACTCAAAAATGAGTAAAAATGGCCAACTCCCGATTTTTAAGCATTTTGTCCAGCATTTTCATATCTGCGGACAAATTTTCGCATTTGCGAGAAAAATCTCGCATTTGCGAAGTGAGGCTGTCAGGAAAAATTCCGCATCTGCACACATCAATGTCGCACCTGTGACGTCGCAGAAGCGACCAAACAACCGCAGAAGCGGTCTCTTCCGCAGAAGTGCTTCAACCTTCGCAGAAGCGGTCGCGCATTTGCGCCTCATTCCTCCGCATAAGCGACGCAACTGGCCAGTGCCCAGGTCGCAGAAGCGACCAGCTTCTCGCAAAAGCGGCTGCACACCTGCGGTCACCATTTCGCAGGTGCGATTACACCAGGTTCTGCCAAGAACCAGTTGCTTTCAACATGCTCTAAACGATCCGAATTTCGTCCGAAACTCACCCGAGTCTCTCGGGACCTCGTTCAAATATTTCAACAAGTCCCGTAACATAATACAATCCCGTAACATAATACAGACTTATTCAGGGGTCTCAAATCACATCAAATAATGTCAAAATTACAATTTACACCTCAATTCGGGATGATGAGTTTCAAACTTTGCTATTTATAAAACTCGTGCCGAAATGTATTAAACGAACCCAGAATGACTTCAAATTTGGCGCACAAGTCATAAATAATATAACAGAGCTATTCAAATTTTCAGAATCGGGTTCCGACCTCGATATCAATAAAGTCAAATCCGCGGTTAACTTTGGAATCTATAAGCTTTCAAACTTCCAATTTTCAACAAATGTCGATAACTCAAGCTAAGGACCTCCAAGTTAAATTTCGGGCATACGCCCAAGTCCTAAATTACAATACAGACCTACTGGAATTATCAAAATATGGATCCGGGTCCGTTTGCTCAAAACGTTGACCGAAGTCAACTCAAATGAGTTTTGTAGCACTATTTCACATTTTAATCAATTTTTCAAATAAAAACTTTTCGAAAAACTTTACGTACTGCGCACGCAAGTCGAGAAATGCTGAAAGGTGATATTTGAGGTCTCAGAACAAAAAAATAAATATTAAATTTAAAGATGACCTTTCGGGTCCTAAGATAAGTATTGTTGATATATCTAATAAACTCTTTCCTTAGCAAAAAAGAGCGCTGGACTTATATTAAAGAGGAAAATAAATTGTCGGTAGTGAGAATGCTGAAGATTATCAGTGTGAATACTAAGGAAACAGTAGGAAAAAATAAAGAAAAAGAATGACAGATTGATAGCAACATAACATTGACACCAACTTGCAAAAAATATCCGACCCTACTCCAAGAAAAAATGTTGTAAGAGTACTAACAAACTACGAAAGCAAAAAGTCAAAGTAGATATAATACTAAGGCTTACAAAATTAAAATGCAAAAATTCCAAGTAACATGTTCAACTGTTGATGATACGCTGCATGTATTTTTCGTTGGTTCATCTTCATGATTGGTTAACCATTCCATAAGGCCCAAGTTCCAGCCTGACTTTAGAAATTAAAGCAGAAACTACGATTACTTAAAATTAGGGAAAATGCATAAGTAACCTCCTATGACCGAAGTTCCAACTACACATTTTTTCTTTTCGGGGGTCCTATTACCCTCCTTCCCCGAACTATTTTAAATTCACCCTTGAAATACAACAACCAAATTTCTGCTGGGAGGTGAACTACACGCCCTTGACAAGTGTATATTTTATTAAAAAAATATTTTTCTTTTCTTTCCCTTATTGATTTCTTTCTCTTTTTTCTTTTTCATTTACTCTCGTCATCACCAAACTAGAACACAAAGTTTCACCCCATGTTCTAATTTTTGGCCCCTGATCGGTTCTTCTTCTTCTTCTTCATTTTCTTTTTTTGCTTCTAAGCTAGGCTTGAGTCCTTTAAATGTCTATTGTGGTGGCGGCGTTTTGGATGGTTTCTATCACCAGTATTATAGGGGCATAAAAATGGTGGCTCTTGATTAAGAGGCGAGTGATAGTGGAATTTCAAAAACTCCATTTTTTCTAGCAGAAAAAGATTTTTCGGTAAGGATGTTTCAAGATCTNTGCAGAAGCGGTCGCGCATTTGCGCCTCATTCCTCCGCATAAGCGACGCAACTGGCCAGTGCCCAGGTCGCAGAAGCGACCAGCTTCTCGCAAAAGCGGCTGCACACCTACGGTCACCATTTCGCAGGTGCGATTACACCAGGTTCTGCCAAGAACCAGTTGCTTTCAACATGCTCTAAACGATCCGAATNATGGCCAACTCCCGATTTTTAAGCATTTTGTCCAGCATTTTCATATCTGCGGACAAATTTTCGCATTTGTGAGAAAAATCTCGCATTTGCGAAGTGAGGCTGTCAGGAAAAATTCCGCATCTGCACACATCAATGTCGCACCTGTGACGTCGCAGAAGCGACCAAACAACCGCAGAAGCGGTCTCTTCCGCAGAAGTGCTTCAACCTTCGCAGAAGCGGTCGCGCATTTGCGCCTCATTCCTCCGCATAAGCGACGCAACTGGCCAGTGCCCAGGTCGCAGAAGCGACCAGCTTCTCGCAAAAGCGGCTGCACACCTGCGGTCACCATTTCGCAGGTGCGATTACACCAGGTTCTGCCAAGAACCAGTTGCTTTCAACATGCTCTAAACGATCCGAATTTCGTCCGAAACTCACCCGAGTCTCTCGGGACCTCGTTCAAATATTTCAACAAGTCCCGTAACATAATACAATCCCGTAACATAATACAGACTTATTCAGGGGTCTCAAATCACATCAAATAATGTCAAAATTACAATTTACACCTCAATTCGGGATGATGAGTTTCAAACTTTGCTATTTATAAAACTCGTGCCGAAATGTATTAAACGAACCCAGAATGACTTCAAATTTGGCGCACAAGTCATAAATAATATAACAGAGCTATTCAAATTTTCAGAATCGGGTTCCGACCTCGATATCAATAAAGTCAAATCCGCGGTTAACTTTGGAATCTATAAGCTTTCAAACTTCCAATTTTCAACAAATGTCGATAACTCAAGCTAAGGACCTCCAAGTTAAATTTCGGGCATACGCCCAAGTCCTAAATTACAATACAGACCTACTGGAATTATCAAAATATGGATCCGGGTCCGTTTGCTCAAAACGTTGACCGAAGTCAACTCAAATGAGTTTTGTAGCACTATTTCACATTTTAATCAATTTTTCAAATAAAAACTTTTCGAAAAACTTTACGTACTGCGCACGCAAGTCGAGAAATGCTGAAAGGTGATATTTGAGGTCTCAGAACAAAAAAATAAATATTAAATTTAAAGATGACCTTTCGGGTCCTAAGATAAGTATTGTTGATATATCTAATAAACTCTTTCCTTAGCAAAAAAGAGCGCTGGACTTATATTAAAGAGGAAAATAAATTGTCGGTAGTGAGAATGCTGAAGATTATCAGTGTGAATACTAAGGAAACAGTAGGAAAAAATAAAGAAAAAGAATGACAGATTGATAGCAACATAACATTGACACCAACTTGCAAAAAATATCCGACCCTACTCCAAGAAAAAATGTTGTAAGAGTACTAACAAACTACGAAAGCAAAAAGTCAAAGTAGATATAATACTAAGGCTTACAAAATTAAAATGCAAAAATTCCAAGTAACATGTTCAACTGTTGATGATACGCTGCATGTATTTTTCGTTGGTTCATCTTCATGATTGGTTAACCATTCCATAAGGCCCAAGTTCCAGCCTGACTTTAGAAATTAAAGCAGAAACTACGATTACTTAAAATTAGGGAAAATGCATAAGTACCCTCCTATGACCGAAGTTCCAACTACACATTTTTTCTTTTCGGGGGTCCTATTACCCTCCTTCCCCGAACTATTTTAAATTCACCCTTGAAATACAACAACCAAATTTCTGCTGGGAGGTGAACTACACGCCCTTGACAAGTGTATATTTTATTAAAAAAATATTTTTCTTTTCTTTCCCTTATTGATTTCTTTCTCTTTTTTCTTTTTCATTTACTCTCGTCATCACCAAACTAGAACACAAAGTTTCACCCCATGTTCTAATTTTTGGCCCCTGATCGGTTCTTCTTCTTCTTCTTCATTTTCTTTTTTTGCTTCTAAGCTAGGCTTGAGTCCTTTAAATGTCTATTGTGGTGGCGGCGTTTTGGATGGTTTCTATCACCAGTATTATAGGGGCATAAAAATGGTGGCTCTTGATTAAGAGGCGAGTGATAGTGGAATTTCAAAAACTCCATTTTTTCTAGCAGAAAAAGATTTTTCGGTAAGGATGTTTCAAGATCTGAGTGATTTTGCTTTACATATGTATAATTTTTTTTTTATGAAAGTATGATTTGTGTGTTCGAGAGGGAGGAAAAGAGGAAGAAGACTAACCGAAATAATTAAAGAAGAAGGTCATTTACGTCGCTGGCAAGTGTTGTATGTTGTTGACGGGAATGGCGAAGTGGAGGAGAAGAAGGAAAAGACAAAAAAAAGGCAAAGGAAAAGGAAAAGAAAAAAAAAGTAAGAAATTATATATCTCACTAAAAATATAAAAAAGCAAAAAGAAAAATCTGGAAATCATTTTTTCTTGCTTCTCATTCTCCCAAGGAGAGTGAAATACACAAACTCTGCCACGTAAGCTTTAAAGGTGCAAATAATTCTACTTAATTATAGTTTAGGGGGGGTAATAGGACCCTTGCAAAGGTAGAGTGTGTAGTTGGGAATCCGGCTATAGGTCCGGGGGTATTTATGCACTTTTTCTTAAAATTATAATTAACCTGTGTATTATATTGGTGATAGTGCAAGCGAAGTGTAAACTAATACTTAGTTTAAACTAGTAGAGAAAAATATCAAATCAAAGTTTAATATTATAAGTAGTTTGATGAATTTGAATTATTGAAAGCTGTAAATGTTGTATAGCAATAGAGTGGTGTTTAACATCTTGTGATGTCTGAAGATAGATAAAATAAAGGGTTGTCCAGTGCACAAAGTATCCCGCATTCTGTGGCTCTAATCCTCCCTTTTCGAAATAAAATGTTTATTCCTCCCTTTTGTTTCTATACTTCGTGGATGTGATGGAACCAAATTTCTTTACTCCATAAGTGAAAAAAGTTCTATTCATTTTTGTTAGTTTTCTGTTGTGTGTATATGTGCTATTTGCAGACTTTGTTATCGTTATGTAGCGCTATTTTGTTTCTCCTCTTTCTAGTGACATGTTCTTCTGATGAAATGGTCCGGTTAAATATTAATTAGTTGTAATTCTCTCTGGAAATTCATGTGTACTAAGTCATTACTTTATAAAATGATGCAAATAGAATTCTATTTTCTGAACGTTTATAGTATCTACTATTTATATGCTCTTGTCAAGATGTTATTTTTAGGGTTGACTATTCTTTGATGTGTATTGATAACATTGCTTTAAACTATAAATTTGAAGGCAACATGGGATCCATTACATTTTAGAATTCTTAGGCGTGTTTTACATTTCATCGACCTTTTGAAACATGACTAAGTACACTTGCAATTGGGACATAGACCCCATGTGGCATCAGATCCAGTTTATTGAAGCAGAGTGCAGCAAATGCCGACAATTAATCACCTATGACACAATCCTAAATATGGTGGTTGATTATATGAATATTGATACAAGATACGACACGTTTCATATAGTCGATCTTGACTTGCTTGAGGTTGAGTCATAATTGTTAGTTATTTGATTCTTTGCGTTTATTGACAATATTCATCAAGGTTTGGTTATTACTATTTGAAAAATTGGGACTTAGTTGGTGAAAGGGACGAGGAGAATGGCATCGTATTGCATTCATAACTTTTTCATTGATAGATCATAGATGCATGTCATTTCACATTCGTTGACTTAAAATCTTGGATTATGTAATATGACCATTATTTTGGCTAATGGAGTCCATATCACATAAGCATAAGCATCTTTGTAAAGTGTAGACTTTGTTGACAATATTCTTTGGGACCCAAAAATATTGCATTGTGTGTTGGACATCATTTGCACTAGTTGTATCTCTTCTTTTACCCCTAAGAGACCAAGACTTTTTTGCCTATAAAAGGGAAGGCCATTAGTTCATTTTAAACACACCAACAAGACTTGTTTTCAATTCTTGTTTCTTCCTTTCTTCCATAATTAAGAGTGTGTTGTATGAGAGTTAAGTGTTGGGAAGCACTTGTGTGAACCCTTTCTTTGGAGTGATCTTGTGAGTTATTCCCTTAGGGTATTTGGAATTAATTAGAGTATTTACTCTAATTTTATACTCTCTTTTGTACTCTTATTGTTATAGTAAATTGTCCATCTCCGCTTGTGGACGTAGGTCACTTTGACCGAACCACGTTAAATTTGTGTCTTCTTTATCTACTTTAATTGTCGTTGTTATTGTCCTTAAACCGTTGTTTGGCTAAATTCCGCACTACTCGGGTTCTCGATCCTAACAAATTGGTATCAGAGCCGGATCTAACCCGGTTAGTTTCAATAGCCAAAATGACTCTAACAAAGACCTATGTTGAGAAATTTGACCGAAGTGCAAACTTCGGAATGTGGCAATTAAAGATGGAAGCTATCCTAATTCAGGATGGCTTAGACTTGGCGTTGCAAGGAAAGGAGAAGAAACCGGATAAAATGACGGACTGGGAGTTTGCCATCATAGACAAAAAGGCAAAAACAAGTATCATTTTAAATCTCTCAAATGAGGTTTTACGTGAAGTTTCTATCGAAACCATAGCTAAAGGCATGTGAGAAAAATTAAAAACCTTATATATGAAGAGGACAGTGGAAAATAGACTTTACCTGAAGCAGAAGCTTTATATAATTCGTATGGGTGAAGGTACCTCTATTCTTTCTCATCTTGACACCTTTGATTCCATTCTTATGGATTTGAGTAATATAGATGCTGAAATTAAAAATGAGGATCAAACCGTGTTACTGCTTTGTTCTCTACCCCTATCTTTTAAGCATATAAGAGATATTGTGCTTTATGCAAAGGATAATATCTCTTATAAGGATACTATCTTAAAATCAAAAGAACATATAGATAGTGATATTATTGGGGAAGCTAGTGGAACTCAAGCGGAAGTTGGCTTGTTTGTTAGGGGCAAATCTGACTCCATATCCAGATACAATAATTTACAGTGTCGCTATTGTCATAAGAAAGGTCATAATATCTCCGAATGCTATAAGCTGAAAAATAAAGAAAAGCATAAGAAAAGGAAAAATGAGCACCAAAATACTGACATTGCCGAAGCAAGTGTAGCAGCTGATGAGACTGAGGGAACTATTTTTTTAGCAACTAATAATAATTTCAAATCTAAGAATGAATGGATTTTAGATTCGGGTTGTTCTTATCATATGTTTCACAATCGATATTTATTTACCACATATGAATCTATTGGAGGTGGAGTTGTCTTGATGGGTAACAATGCATCCTGCAAAGTTTTTGGAAAAGGTACAGTCTGAATCAAAATGCACGATGGTGTGGTGAGAATTCTCACTGATGCTAGACATGTTCCTGACTTGAAGAAAAATCTCATCTCTTTGGGCACTCTAGAATCTCTTGGGTGCAAGTACACAGGTGAAGGTGGAGTTTTGAAAGTTTCTCATGAAAGCACACAGAGCTGGTTCGTTCTATACTTTATTGGGATCCACTGTTATAGGCCTTACCACAGTTTCGGTATCAGACAACTTGTCTAACTTTGATGGCATTAAATTTTGACATATGCCCATTGGGGCTTTTGCGGAGAAGGTGGAGAAAATTTATTATATCATCCAAAATTAGGCTAAGGTGGAGATTTGTAATATGGCCATTATTTTGGCTAATGGAGTCCATATCACATAAGAATAAACATCTTTGCAAAGTGTAGACTTTGTTGACAATATTCTTTGGGACCCAAAAATATTGCATTGTGTGTTGGACATCATTTGCACAAGTTGTATCTCTTCTTTTATACCTAAGAGGCCAAGACTTTTTTGCCTTTAAAAGGGAAGGCCATTAGTTCATTTTAAACACACCAACAAGACTTGTCTTCAATTCTTGTTTCTTCCTTTCTTCCATTATTAAGAGTGTTTTGTATGAGGGTTAAGTGTTGTGAAGCACTTGTGTGAACCCTTTCTTTGGAGTGATCTTGTGAGGTTATTCCCTTAGGGTATTTGGGATTAATTAGAGTATTTACTCTAATTTTGTACTCTTATTGTTATAGTAAATTGCCCCTCTCCACTTGTGGACGTAGGTCACTTTGACCGAACCACGTTAAATTTATGTCTTCTTTATTTACTTTAACTGTCGTTGTTATTGCCATTATACCGTTGTTTGGCTAAATTTCGCACTACCCGGGTTCCGATCCTAACAGATTATCTTTGAACATGAAAAAGAAAGGAACAGGAAATATGAAAAAAGATGGCATAAGACTTAAGATAATCGTATTGCACGACTGCAAAATGTGACTTCCAACAAGAAAACATGGCTTCAACCCACCTGCACTTCTTTTTCTTTCATCCCATGTTCATCAACTTGTTGCTTACCACTGGCAGCCACTGAGGTACGTATAAAGACCGGAGAATTTGAATTTTCTGCATTACAGGTGAAGTTGCGCCAGCATCTGCTCTTTCTTCACCGTTATGTAAAGTGAATTCACATTCTATTTAAGTATTCAACATCAAGACTCCAACATGATTATTCCATATTTGTGATAGTATTTCTCAGAACACTAAGCATATGCATCAGTGTTTGAAGGAGATAGGCTTACACTGCTTTGCACATTCCTAAGACTAACTTTTAGGAAAGTTGATATTCATAATGTCGCTTCCTAAAGCATTATTCGTAATACTTTTCAACTTTGGCATCAAAATCTACAATGGAGGCCTTGGAGATTCTTGACAGAGGAACACAGTCTTGAAAATAAAGGAATGCAAATTATTTAGAACTTCAAGCCACACGGTCTTTTCCTTTTCCTTCCCAGCAATGACTCCAGCGATCAGATCNATTCCCTTAGGGTATTTGGAATTAATTAGAGTATTTACTCTAATTTTATACTCTCTTTTGTACTCTTATTGTTATAGTAAATTGTCCATCTCCGCTTGTGGACGTAGGTCACTTTGACCGAACCACGTTAAATTTGTGTCTTCTTTATCTACTTTAATTGTCGTTGTTATTGTCCTTAAACCGTTGTTTGGCTAAATTCCGCACTACTCGGGTTCTCGATCCTAACAAATTGGTATCAGAGCCGGATCTAACCCGGTTAGTTTCAATAGCCAAAATGACTCTAACAAAGACCTATGTTGAGAAATTTGACCGAAGTGCAAACTTCGGAATGTGGCAATTAAAGATGGAAGCTATCCTAATTCAGGATGGCTTAGACTTGGCGTTGCAAGGAAAGGAGAAGAAACCGGATAAAATGACGGACTGGGAGTTTGCCATCATAGACAAAAAGGCAAAAACAAGTATCATTTTAAATCTCTCAAATGAGGTTTTACGTGAAGTTTCTATCGAAACCATAGCTAAAGGCATGTGAGAAAAATTAAAAACCTTATATATGAAGAGGACAGTGGAAAATAGACTTTACCTGAAGCAGAAGCTTTATATAATTCGTATGGGTGAAGGTACCTCTATTCTTTCTCATCTTGACACCTTTGATTCCATTCTTATGGATTTGAGTAATATAGATGCTGAAATTAAAGATGAGGATCAANGACACCTTTGATTCCATTCTTATGGATTTGAGTAATATAGATGCTGAAATTAAAAATGAGGATCAAACCGTGTTACTGCTTTGTTCTCTACCCCTATCTTTTAAGCATATAAGAGATATTGTGCTTTATGCAAAGGATAATATCTCTTATAAGGATACTATCTTAAAATCAAAAGAACATATAGATAGTGATATTATTGGGGAAGCTAGTGGAACTCAAGCGGAAGTTGGCTTGTTTGTTAGGGGCAAATCTGACTCCATATCCAGATACAATAATTTACAGTGTCGCTATTGTCATAAGAAAGGTCATAATATCTCCGAATGCTATAAGCTGAAAAATAAAGAAAAGCATAAGAAAAGGAAAAATGAGCACCAAAATACTGACATTGCCGAAGCAAGTGTAGCAGCTGATGAGACTGAGGGAACTATTTTTTTAGCAACTAATAATAATTTCAAATCTAAGAATGAATGGATTTTAGATTCGGGTTGTTCTTATCATATGTTTCACAATCGATATTTATTTACCACATATGAATCTATTGGAGGTGGAGTTGTCTTGATGGGTAACAATGCATCCTGCAAAGTTTTTGGAAAAGGTACAGTCTGAATCAAAATGCACGATGGTGTGGTGAGAATTCTCACTGATGCTAGACATGTTCCTGACTTGAAGAAAAATCTCATCTCTTTGGGCACTCTAGAATCTCTTGGGTGCAAGTACACAGGTGAAGGTGGAGTTTTGAAAGTTTCTCATGAAAGCACACAGAGCTGGTTCGTTCTATACTTTATTGGGATCCACTGTTATAGGCCTTACCACAGTTTCGGTATCAGACAACTTGTCTAACTTTGATGGCATTAAATTTTGACATATGCCCATTGGGGCTTTTGCGGAGAAGGTGGAGAAAATTTATTATATCATCCAAAATTAGGCTAAGGTGGAGATTTGTAATATGGCCATTATTTTGGCTAATGGAGTCCATATCACATAAGAATAAACATCTTTGCAAAGTGTAGACTTTGTTGACAATATTCTTTGGGACCCAAAAATATTGCATTGTGTGTTGGACATCATTTGCACAAGTTGTATCTCTTCTTTTATACCTAAGAGGCCAAGACTTTTTTGCCTTTAAAAGGGAAGGCCATTAGTTCATTTTAAACACACCAACAAGACTTGTCTTCAATTCTTGTTTCTTCCTTTCTTCCATTATTAAGAGTGTTTTGTATGAGGGTTAAGTGTTGTGAAGCACTTGTGTGAACCCTTTCTTTGGAGTGATCTTGTGAGGTTATTCCCTTAGGGTATTTGGGATTAATTAGAGTATTTACTCTAATTTTGTACTCTTATTGTTATAGTAAATTGCCCCTCTCCACTTGTGGACGTAGGTCACTTTGACCGAACCACGTTAAATTTATGTCTTCTTTATTTACTTTAACTGTCGTTGTTATTGCCATTATACCGTTGTTTGGCTAAATTTCGCACTACCCGGGTTCCGATCCTAACAGATTATCTTTGAACATGAAAAAGAAAGGAACAGGAAATATGAAAAAAGATGGCATAAGACTTAAGATAATCGTATTGCACGACTGCAAAATGTGACTTCCAACAAGAAAACATGGCTTCAACCCACCTGCACTTCTTTTTCTTTCATCCCATGTTCATCAACTTGTTGCTTACCACTGGCAGCCACTGAGGTACGTATAAAGACCGGAGAATTTGAATTTTCTGCATTACAGGTGAAGTTGCGCCAGCATCTGCTCTTTCTTCACCGTTATGTAAAGTGAATTCACATTCTATTTAAGTATTCAACATCAAGACTCCAACATGATTATTCCATATTTGTGATAGTATTTCTCAGAACACTAAGCATATGCATCAGTGTTTGAAGGAGATAGGCTTACACTGCTTTGCACATTCCTAAGACTAACTTTTAGGAAAGTTGATATTCATAATGTCGCTTCCTAAAGCATTATTCGTAATACTTTTCAACTTTGGCATCAAAATCTACAATGGAGGCCTTGGAGATTCTTGACAGAGGAACACAGTCTTGAAAATAAAGGAATGCAAATTATTTAGAACTTCAAGCCACACGGTCTTTTCCTTTTCCTTCCCAGCAATGACTCCAGCGATCAGATCAACTACCAAAGGAAGCCATTTACAATTTTTGACCATTCTTTTACCAACATCCAATAGTTCATCAGGCAAACTTTCTTTTCCAAAGACCCTTTTATGTAATAACTCCAAACTTTCTTTAGGTCTTAGCGGTCGAAGGTCAAGAGGATTACTGCGGCATTGTGCATGCAAAGCCATTTTCTTTTCTCGAGTCGTCAAAATAATTCAACTTCCTTACTCAACTTCAGGAAAAAGTCTTCTCAACTCTTCCCATGTTCCAATATCCCACAAGTCATCTAAAACAATAAGGTTCAACAACAACAACAACAACAACAACAATAACAACCCAGTATAATTCACTAGTGGGGTCTGGGGAAAATAGTGTGTACGCAGACCTTACCCCTACCCTGGGATAGAGAGATTGTTTCCGATAGACCCTCGGCTCCCTCCCACCAAGAACTCCCCACCTTGCTCTTGGGGTGACTCAAACTTACAACCTCTTGATTGGAAGTGGAGGGTGCTCACCACTAGAGCAACCCACTCTTGTCAGTAGCTCATCCCAAATAGTTGTTTCCGTAGCTCATCAGCAACATCAATATTCTCACTGGATTTCAAAGCTGAGTCAGTAACTTGATTAAAAAGGTTCTCCAACAACTTCTCCTCGTCATATTCTTGATCCACTATGCACCATGCACAGATGTCGAAACGACTAGAAACTGACTTATCATTATACACTTTGTACGCCAAAGTAGTTTTACCCGAACCCAGCATACCAGTGATCGAAATAACATCTAGCGTTAAGTGTCTAAGTAGAAGATGCATGAACAAGATCCATCACTCATGGGAAAGCAGAGTTGAGATGAGTTCGGGGCTTTCAGGTAAACATCTTTGAGTTCTCTCATAAGGAGTTCAATATCTTCGAGCAAGCTTAGAGTTGCACTGTTTGTTTCATTGGTACTCTCTCCATTACTTGATTTCTCTTCTAAGTCACAAGCAATAGCTGATACGCCCCTGGTAAGTGCTCCAACACATGCTAGGAATTCAAACAACTTGCCATTATGAATAAAGTCCCTAGGCACATCAGTGAGAATGATTAGTAGGAAATCTATCATGACATGAATGTTTCGAGCCACTGAAGTACTAGTGGTAATTATATTTACCTAATTATAAAGTGAGTCTCCTCTTTAAAACCTACGATTATTATATAAGCTATTGATGACTTGCTTTCAACTGGCTTGTTGGGAGAGTTCACAACAATGAGGCCGTTGTTCTTGGAAATCTTCTCAAGAAAATTAGAGACCTCTTCTTTGATAAGATTGATCTTTTCTATGGCAAAGGGAAGCGAGAACATAAGATGTAAGAGACCATTATCTCTTAAAATAATTCAATCAATGACATCTTTTGCCTCATATACCACATCTAAAGCACGTGCCCGGAGATCTTTGTACAATTTTTGCTCAACATTCATCAAGAAATATCTTATGAATTCTAGATCTTCTTTCACCAGCTTGATTTCTTCCTTTATCAAAGCAACCGAATAAGCATTGGAATTGAGCAAACCATTTAAGTGTCTAGGTAGAAGATCGATGAACATGGGGTCCATCACTCATGGGAAAGCAGAGTTGAGATGAGTCCGGGGCTTTCAGGTAAACATCTTCGAGTTCTCTCTTCAGGAGTTCAATATTTTCGAGCAAGCCTAGAGTTGCACTGTTTGTTTCTTTGGTACTCTCTCTATTCCTTGATTTCTCTTGTAAGTGTCGAGCAATAGCTGATTCGTCCCTGGTAAGTGCCCCAACACGTGCTAGGAATTCAAACAACTTGCCATTATGAATAGAGTCCTTAGGCATATCAGTGAGAATGATTAATAGGAACTCTATCATGACATGAACCTTTCAAGCCCCTGAAGTATTAGCGGTAATTCCATTCACCATGTGCTCTTGTAGATGAATCAAATATACCCTAAGAATGTCTGGATAGGTTTCTAGGAGTTGCTTAATAAAGTTTCCAACTTCTGCTGACGTTGAAGCTTTCAAATTTGTAAAACATATATGAATAACTTCAAGTTCAATTGGAATACTCTTCAAAAGTAAATGTGCTAGATCAAAGAGTTGAGAATCTCCATCAATCCGATCATTCCAAAGGAAGTTTCCAACTCTCTCATCCATAGGTTGAAACTAAGGTAAGACACTTTAAACAATCTAATGCTCAATGCAACTATTCATTATCAGCATGATACTTGGATAAATGGTGGAGATTGAAGAGGAGGAAGTGAAACTGCTCCTCAGTCATGGTGGCACCTGATTCAGAACGACGACGCGAACTGATATAAACATTATACCTGAGGAAGGGAAGGACATGATGCATGTCATATTTAAACAGCACGTTGCGGCCAACGTGATTGAAAATTGATCGAATTAGAGCTCTAAGCCTTTGTCCTTTGCGAGGCATTACATTTTCGAACTCTTAAAAATTGGAATAAGAAAGTTGGATGTATGTACAAACAAATGCCAGCACAAATTTCAACTTTTCAATCAAATCGACTACGTCTTCATTTTATTCATTCTTGAAGATCTCTATGAAATCCAGAACATTGACAATGTCATCGCAAAGAGCAGAAAATGACACCTGCCAAAAAGAAACATATGTGTCGAATAAGTTTCATTTTTCCCCTTCAATATTTTAACGACCCGACCGGTCGTTTTGAACATTTACTCTCCTTTTAGTTATTTGAAGTATTGAGTAGCTTCGTATAATGTATTATGACTTGTGTGACTCATCGGTTTTGGTTTTCAGGTATTTCAGAGTTAGTTTGGAAGAATGAAATTCATGATTCAAGCTTTAAGTTGGAAGAGTTGACCAAGTTTAACTTTTAGTATTCGAGCTCAGATCGGAGTTTTTATGATTCTGTTAGGTCTGTATGGTGATTTTGGACTAGGACGTATGCCCGAAATTTCATTTGGATATTTCTAGAAGGTTTCGACACCAATTGGCGAAAGTTGAAAATTTGAAGGTTTGGAATATTCATAAGTTTGACCGGGAGTTGACTTTGATGATATCGGGTTTAGATTGTGATTCTAGAAATTTCAATAACTTCGTTATGTCATTTATGACTTGTGTGCAAAATTTAAAGTTATTCCGGATTGATTTGATATGTTTCGGCACTAGTTTTGGAAGTTGGAAGACTCAAAGTTCAATAAGTTCGATTTGAGGTGCGATTCATAATTTTGATGTTGTTAGTTATGTTTTGAGGCCTCGATTAGGTCCGTGTTATATTACGGAACTTGTTGGTATATTTGGACTGGGTCCCGAGTGGCTCGGGTGTGTTTCGGGTGAGTTTTGAATGAGTTTGGGCATTTCGGCACTCTAATGATGTTCTGGAACAGTTCAAGTGTGAAAGGCACATTTTTGAAGTGCGTATGCGTGGCCGCAAACTCCCAAAGTGTGGAGTCAGTGGAAAATGTGCGGACGGCAGTTGAAATTGTGCGCATCGCAGAAATCCTCTTGCGGCCGCAGAAAGGGGAATCTGTAGGTTTGACAGTCTAACTTCGGAAGCTTATATCGTTTAATCTACAAGGAATTTGGAGATGATCTAAAAATGAAAGTTGTAGCCCTTTGAGTTTAGTTTTCAGAAAGGTAAATTATTCATCATTTAGACATTTTTATCGAAAGTTACGGCCAATTTACTGAAGCCTGGTAGTGCACTCACTACTGAAGAGCGACCGCACAATATGGATTGTGGCTGCGGAACATGGAATGTGCGAACCACACAAAAATTGTGCGGTCAGCACATTGGGAGATCAGATTGGTACCATATAAACGAGGGTTTCATCTCATTTTTCATTTTTAGACTTTGAGAGCTCGATTTGTGGCGGTTTTTCATGGATTTTTCAAGAAATTCATCGGGTTAAGTGATTCTAACTCGGATTTAATTAATATAGATGAATATATCATTATTTTCATCATTTAATTTGTATTTTGAGATGCAAATTTGGGGAAAATTGTAGAAACTTCATAAACTATAATTTGAGGATGTGAAGGTCGAGTTGTAATCAGAATTTGACTAATTTTGATATGGTTGGACTCATGGTTGAATGGGTTTTCGGATGTTTATAATTTTGTCGAATTCTGCAATGTGAGCCCCACGTTTACTTTTGATTGAATTTTCGAGCATAGTTGGAAATTTTTATAAATTGTTAACTTGCAAGCATTGGATTATAGTTTGATTAATTTGCACGTTGTTTGACTAGTTTCTGACCATTTAACTTGGAATTGAGGAGATAGGAAGGCGTTCAAAGGTTGATACGTGCGAAATGGAATTTGCGGAGTATTGTTTAGCTTGCTCAGCATCAGATTCGACTTGTTTGAGGTAAGTAGCATTTCTAAACATGGAGTTGAGGGTATGAACCCTGAATATACATGTTATGTGATTGTTTTGATGGTGACGCATATTCTAGGTAACCGGTGTGTGGGCGTGCACCGTATAAATTGTGACGTAATTAATTCTGTAGAATACGTAGTCAAATAATCTTGGCATTATCCATGCACTTTCATGTGTTAAAAAAATTGAACTGAGAATCATGTTAAAAATCATGTTATATGCCGGTATTATTGAGACCCATAGAGGTCGTATTGTTGTTGAATTATTTATTTAAATTATAATTTCATACTCAGTGATGTTCACCAAGTTATGAGGATATTATATGGGATCGAGCTGCATGCCGCAACATGCCATATTGACTTTATATATATTAATTATTATATGGATCGGACTGCACGCCGCAGCAGGCCTTATAGGCTTTATTATTATATGGATTAGACTGCATGCCGCAGTAGGCCTTATAGGCTTTATTGTTATGGGATCGGGCTGCACGCCGCAGCAGGCCTAAATGGCTTATTATAGAGCTTGGGTTGAATGAGCCCCTCCGGAGTCTGCGCCCCCAACAGTGAGCACGATGATATTATATTTGGGATAGATTTCCCCGGGCATGGAGTTGCCTTCTTTATTTATATTTGGGATGGACTTCACACGGCATGGAGTTGCCTTATTTATTTATATTTGGGATGGACTTCACACGGCATGGAGTTGCCTTATTTATTTATATTTGGGATGGACTTCCTAAGGTATGGAGTTGCCTTATTTATTTATAATTGTGATGAATTTCCGTGGGCTGGCTATATAGTACTAAGTGACTGACTATCAGTTGTAATTTATATTAATGGGTGGATCTTCCCTGGGCTGCATCCGCCCTGCACAGTACTGAGTGATTAAGTACTTTGAGAGTGTGAATACATGAGTTCTATTGTGCTGCATTGCATTAGACATGCATACTTGATATGTAGGCATAGAGAAGTATTTTTCCCCATGCCATATGATAATGAAATTTCTTATCTGCCGTTAAAACTTTTGAGAAAAATCACAGATTTCAGACTTACTCATATTTTCGGTGATTTTTGGCAAAGGATTTAAGTTTTACTGTTATACTTGAAAAGAAAATGTTTATTTTCCGGAATTGTATACAAGCTGAGCATTCTATTGTTGAGTTATTACTCGTGTTGCTTTAAATTGTATTGTTATTAGACGCTATTGGTTATTGGTGTGGACTATGACCTTGATACAAGCTCGTCACTACTTTCAACCTAAGGTTAGGTTTGTTACTTATTGAGTACATGGGGTCGGTTGTACTCATACTACACTTCTAAACCTTGCGTGCAGATATTTGATATTGATGTTGTTGCGTACGGCAGGAGCTGGATCTGAAGATGTACCTGCGATCTGATCACAACTCCCTCTTGTTCTAGGTAGCTGTAGAATTTTTAATTTGCTCATGTATATTTCAAACAGATGACGTATTTGTATTTCACACCAGTGTTGTAAATTCTAATCTTAGATGCTCATGATTTGTACTACCATTCCTTGGGGAGTGTATTAGAGTCAGTTAAATATTAATTGAATCGGATTATTGTTATTTGGCTTACCTAGCGGGTGAGGTTAGGTGCCCTCACAACTAATTGGATTTGGTTCGTGACAGATATAATAGATTATTTTTATTTAATATGCACTAAAGGGGGGATCGATCTTGCTCTATTGCTATTTGGTTAATGTCAATGTTAAATTATTTCCCATTACTTGAATTGAACTCCATAGTAAGCAATAAAATCTAATCAGTTTACTAAGATGTAACGAGCGGTCGGTCGTTTTGAACAATTGCGTTCAGTTTGACAGTTTGAGGTCATGAGTAACTTCACATAGTGTAATATGACTTGCATGCATTGTCGGCATTGGTTTTTGAGTGATACAGAATTGATTTTGAACGAGGACTCTCACTTGAGGAGCTTGAAGTTGCAAGAGTTGACCAAGTTTGACATTTGAGTATTTGACCTTGGATCAGAGTTTTGATGGTTCCGGTAGGTCAGAATCGTGTTTTTGGACTTGGGAGTATGCTCGGATTTGCATTTGGATGTTTTTAGAAGGTTTCAACACTATTTGGCGGAAGTTGGCAATTTAAAGGTTTAGAATTTTCCTAAGTTTGACCATAGATTGACTTTAAGGCTATCGGATTTGGATTTTGATTTCGGAACTTGGAATAGGCCCGTTTTGTTATTTGAAACTTGCTTGCAAAATTTGGTGTCATTTGGAGTTGATTTGATGTGGTTCAGACGCTTGGTTACAATTCTAGAAGTTCTTGAAGTTCATTGTGATTTTCATGCGTTTTGGCATCCGATTCGTGATTCTAGATGTTATTTTAGTATTTTGATCGTGCGAGAGAGTTTGTATGATGTTTTTAGACTTGTGTGAATATTTGGTTTGGAGCCTCGAGGGCTCGGGTGAGTTTCGGACGCGCTTCAGAGTGTTTGGAACAAGGTTAAGATTTGTTGGTGTTTCTGATCTCGCATTTGCGAGGTTTTTCATAGCATTTGCGATGCTGGGCTGCTGGTGAGGGACCTCGCTTTTGCGAGGAAATGACCGCTTTTGCGAAGCCTGCAGAGTTTTCGATCACATTTGCGATGGCACCTGGGCATGTCATTTTTCCGTATTTACGACCCTTTTGCCGCATTTGCGAGTGCCCAGCTTTGCATTTGCAAGCTTTTATGTCGCATTTATAATGTCAACAGAATTTGCTAGTTGTTGATCTAGTGATCATGTTTCTGCAATTGCGGGGTTTGCATTTGCAAACCCCAGATCGCAAATGTGACATCTATAGCTGGTTTATAGCTAAGAACTTCGGGACTTAACTTCATTTTAACATATTTTGAACCATAGACTCCGTAAGGGGCAATTTTGTGAAGAGATTTTCATACCAAACTATTGGGTAAGTGATATTTGGCTTAAAGTATATATATATATATATATATATATATATGTATATCGTCTCATATTTTACTAGTGTTTCATGAATTTCGGATGTAAAATATATTGATTTATGCTTATTTGTGGTGTTTTTATATGTAGGAATCATCCAGAGCCAATAAGGGGCGAAAGGTGCGTGATTAGAGCCAAAAGGGAGAAAAAGTTGAAAAAATGCGATTTCCAGGGCCACACGTAGCATAGGGCTCTACTTGTGGCCCAATTTCCAGAATGTTTATTTTCCCAGCGCCAGGGCTAGCGCCCGATGCTACCCTGGGCACTGGTGATGGGAAATATCTCCTACTTCGCCCGAGACAAGGTTATTTCGGCCTAAGCCCCCCTAACTCGTACAAAAGCAAGTCTAAACCTAATTTGGGGTATATCTAACATACTTTGAAGGAGAATGCACGTGGGAGAATACACACCACGCTTAGATGAGGCTTCTAACTAGTTTTTCTCCTGTTCTCTTTTAATTTTATAGTTTATTTGTTCTTGAGTTGTGGTGCTACATGAACTGTAGTTTGAAGCTTAAATTGTTCTTATTATTTTATCATATTAGTTTATTTATTAAATCTTGCGCTTAATTATTTGAGTGCTTGATCACCAATTGAATACTATCTACGAATCAAGGATTGAACTCGGGGGAGGGAATTTTAGATTGTAAATAAGACTGAGTAGAGCAAGATCTTGAACTCGAGCATCAAGAACGGATTTGCAGTTAGGATATGGATATACCTAATCGCCTTGCTTGGTTATTATACGGTAATTATTAATGCGTTCTTGTTAATTCTAATTCCATAAGGATATAGGCGTTAGGTTAGCTTGAATAGACAAGTATTACTTCGGGAGAAGACTACGAGCAATATTAACCCTGTCAATCAATAAACCAGATAAATTAATTAGACGATTTAAGTGAAAAACTCAACGGGGTTGTTAGATAACCCATTGCTCTAGAATAGTTTCTCCCATTGAATTCATCTCTAAGATTGCAAACTTGTTTCATTTAGTTTCTTAGTTTATTACTCTAGATTAGTTGTAGTTAAATATTTATACTTTACAAAATCGTTTGAATAGATTAATTGTTTGAGTTTAATTTTAGTTGATGGTTAATCACAAGTCTCTGTGGGTACGATATCTGGACTTACAATCTTATATTACTTGTACGGCCACATATACCTGTGTGTGTGTTCGGGAGCAACAAGTTTTTGGTGCTGTTGCCGGGGACTTTAAAATTGACCGTTTTGCTACATTAGGCTTTTACTTTTTTCTATTCAAGTTTTTAATTTTAGTTTAGTGTAGTTACTCTTATATGTTTTTACATGGCATCTTGGAATGAGAATTGGTCGAATATTAGTTATTCTTATTTGGTAATCCTTGTCCATATTGTGGAGGACAACACTTGTGGCAAAATTATGAATCTCAATCTTATGAGTGAAATTTTGTAATGTGTGTGGTTGTCAAGGTGGCCATTGGGATGGTTATCCTAATTCTTTTTACCCTTCTCTGAGCCCTTATTATAATATTTCTAATAATGTTTATGAGTTTGATAGGAGCAACGAAGTGGATGATATAGAGCGTGTTTCCCATATTATGGACATGATGAGTCAAGTAGCCGAGCAACAAGATGAAAATCAAAAGGCTGTACAAATAATTAGTGCAACAATCATGAGAATGAAGGCCGAGGCGGACGAAGTGGCTAAAGAGAGCGAGTTCCCACCAGAAGATAATTTTGAAGAAGAAGATATAGTGAGCCAATCTTGGCTAGAGGAACAAGCTCAACTGATAAAATCTTAAGAGTTTCTCCGTGATGTTCTTTCAAATATGACAGAACAACTAATAGAATGAAGAACTGAGCTCAGACAAGAGATAAACCAATTTGGCTCAGATGTCCATGACCTGCAGGCTAAATTGAATAAAAAGGTTGAGACGTCTGATGTCCTACAATCAATTATTGTGAATACTGGTCATCTTATGGAGCAAAAAAAGGGGTTCCAACCATTCAACCAAAATATTATTAATGATGTCAAGGTTGAAGAAGTGTGCAAAAGTGAGGATGTTAAAAGTGAAGTGATTTTAGAGTTGGAGCGTATTGGACCTCATTCTAACCACTTTTCAACATTGTGTTTGGTTGGTGACACGAGAATTGATCCATTAGAGCATATGGAGGAGTCAATGGATGGGGAACAAAGTGCATATATTCTGAAATTTGCAATGCCAAGGAGACAAAACGACATCCCTCACTTAAAGGCCAAGAAGTGCAAGATGCGACATTGTTTACTTGGTTCTTTTGTATTCGTACATCCACCCCAAGAACGTGATATAAAAATTGATGCAAAATTGGGGGCACAATTCATATCCTCAAAGTGGAAGAAAAAGTGGTGAAAGTAATGGTGTCGTGTCGTGACTATAAATACGACACTTGTTGGGAGGCAACCCAGTTCTACTATTTCTTTTTATTTTGTTTATTTGTTTATTTATTATTGTATTATTTTGTAGTGTTTTTTTTTGTGATTTACAGGAGTGGGAGCATGGAGTCAAAGCCATTAGGCATGTGCAAAAGCGATGGTTGGAACTAAGTGTGGGGTGCCCACACAAAGAACCATACTGGGGAGAAATCTGAGTATCCCATGAGTTTCTAATGCTTCAGCCTTTGGCCTACCAGGGAATCTCTTTTACCCTCTTGTTATATATTATGTGCATTAAGGATATTGCATAATTTTAAGTGTGGGGATGAGGAGACTGTCTGGATTATTTTTTAATGCTATCCTAGCTTAAATGTAGTATTCTTTATTAGTGTAGTATTTTTTTGTAATTAAAAAAAAATATAAAAAACATTAAAAAAATGAAAACGAAAAACAAATTTAGAACATTTTGGACTTTTCCCGACGATGGATTTTGTGGACAGATGTTTTGAGGGATTAAAGTCTGATTTAAAAAAAACACCAAAAAGATTTATTTTTTTTAGGATAGTTAGGTAGGATCCCTTGGTTTTTCTTTGGGCACCAGTTCTTTTCCAAGGGTGTATCTTGAATCAGGTACTTTATTTGTTTTAGGAGTAGGTTAGGAAGAAACTGAGTTGCTCTGAGATACCTATTGACGTGTTTGGTGCTGGCACATTAGGCTATGGCATGCGCTCTATCTTTCCGTACATTTGATTTGAATTGTGATGCCTGAGTAAAATAAATAGCATATTTTGTGACGCCTTTTCTTAGTTGTTTGACTTGTATGTCACATCATGCAATATTGCTTAAAATTTCTCAATTGTATGTGATTTCTTGACTTGAGAATTGAACAAAACCGTCTCGATTGAGTCATGTGCAATATGTGTGTGAGGTATCATGATCTTTTGTGTTATTCTGTGTAGTCTAGAAATTGCCCGGTGTGTTAGTCGAAGTAGAATCATTAATTTATGCTAGTCTAGGAGATGCAATATGCATTTCTTGCTTGATCATAGATGTGCTTGTCACTTAAAAATAAAAGTTTCCGTTGCTAACCCCTTTGAGCATATAGACCGTTTCTTTGGCACCCACATTACAAGTCGCACCCCTATTATGTTCTTAATTTGAGATTGTTGAACAATTTCCCTCCTAAGGCACTTAGTCGCTAAAAGAAGTAAGGTGAGAAATTAGGGAGCAGCATTCGAGTGGAACCATGGAAGGGACCTTAAGGTGCACTAAAGTTGTGAAACAAAGTTCACTAGCCGAAGAACCTTAATGTATGGAGAAAATAAAAAAAAAAGAGAAAAAGAAAAAACAAATTGCAAGAAGGAAAAAAATAGTTGTACAAATAATGTACCGAAACACACATCTCCTAATCCTACTAATTTGTGCTAGTGGGAATATAGAAGTGCTTAATTGGGAAAAAAGAGCTATATTGTAGATGGTTGGTGGCGAGTGAATTGGTTGAGAAAAAGAAGAGCTCGATTTTTTAGTGTAGTGTATTAAAGTGCTTAGGAGGGTTCGTCACTAAACCTAAATGTATCCTACTCGTCCCTTATCCTACATTACAACCTTAAAATTCTAATTG
This sequence comes from Nicotiana otophora, assembly GCA_000715115.1. Classification (NCBI taxonomy): domain Eukaryota; kingdom Viridiplantae; phylum Streptophyta; class Magnoliopsida; order Solanales; family Solanaceae; genus Nicotiana; species Nicotiana otophora. Next base: position 25,849 of record AWOL01S0098778.1, read on the forward strand.
ATCCTAGATTTGGTTAGCCTAGATTAGTAGAGATGTACGCTATGGGCAAGCTTATGGTACGACCACGGGATGCACATGAACTCTTTGTGAGAGTGAGCGAATTTCGTTCAATTGTGTGATGTCCTTAAATTATGTTCAAAGGCATACTTGAATATGTAGATTACATTATATTCACTCTTTTGTTTGTTGGTGAGGGCACATGATCTCATGAAGGATTGGTAATGTTGTAAACTTCTCTTGTTGGGTGAGTGCACGAGTGAGGGTGCTTAGTGGTAACGAGGCGGCTCTTAAGGTAGGTTGGTTATGGATAGGTTGTTTGAATTGATTCAATTGAAATGATATACTGGGTATGTTTAAAAAGGGAAGAATGTGAAATTTGTATGTTCGTGCTTGATTGCTGGTATCGATCACAGTCAAGAGTAGAGTGTATGGTTAAAAAAATTGAAATGCTCCTATCTAGATGAGATGTGTACGTTGTTGGGGTGTAGTTGATGGTCTCGTTGCTCGAGGACGACCAAGAGTCTAAGTGTGAGGTGTTGATATTTGGCTTAAAGTATATATATTTATATGTATATTGCCTCATATTTTACTCGTGTTTCATGGATTTCGGATGTGAAATGTATTCATTTATTCTTATTTGTGGTGTTTTTATATGATGGAGTCATCCAGAGCCAATAGAGGGAGAAAGGTGCGAGATTAAAGTCAAAAAGGAGAAAAAGTTAAAAATGGCGATTTCCAGGGCCACAGGCAGCATGGGGCGCTACCTGTGGCCCAATTTCCAGAATGTTTATTTTCCAAGCTCCAAGGCTAGCGCCCCACGCTACCCTGGGCCCTGGTGATGAGAAATATCTCTCACTTCGCCCGGGACAAGGTTATTTCGGTTCAAGACCCCCAACCATTATAAAAGTAAGTCTAAACATAAGTTGGAGGATATCTAACATACTTTGAAGGAGAATGCACATGGGGGAACACACATCACGCTTGGAGGAGGCTTCTAACTAGTTTTTCTCCTCTTCTCGTCTCCTTTTTTAATTTTATAGTTTTATTTATTTTGGAGTTGTGGGTGCTGTATGAACATTGTAGTTTGACGCTTAAATCTTTCTTATTATTTTATCATATTGGTTTATTTATTCAATCATGCGCTTAATTATTTGATTACTTGATCACCAATTGAATACTATCTACGAATCTAGGATTAAACTCGGGAGAGGGAATTTTAGATTGCAAATAAGATTGACTAGAGCAAGATCTTGAACTCGAGCATCGGGAACGGATTTGCAGTTGGGATAGGGCCTTGCTTGGTTATTATACAGAAATTATTAATGCATTCTTGTTAATCATAATTCCATATGGATATAGGAATTAGGTTAGCTTGAATATGTGAGTAGTACTTTGGGAGAAGGCTACGAGCAATATTAACCCTATCAATCAATAAACCGGATAAATTAATTAGACAATTTAATTGGAGAAATCAACGGGGTTGTTAGATAACCCATAGCGCTAGAATATTTTCTCCCATTGAATTCATCTCTAAGATTGCATACTTGTTTACTTTAATTTCTTAGTTTACTACTCTAAATTAGTTGTAGTTAAATATTCATACTTCATAAATCACTTGAATAGATTATTTGTTTGAGTTTAATTTTAGTTGATAGTTAATCACATGACCTCGGAATAGAAATTTTATGATTCCAACAGCTCCATATGGTGATTTTGGACTTAGGAGCGTGTTCGGAATTTTATTTAGAAGTTCGTAGTTAAATTAGACTTGAAATGGCTAAAATAAGAATTTAAGGTTGGAAGTTTGACCAGGGAGTTGGCTTTTTGATATCGGGATCGGAATCCAGTTCCGAAAATTTTCATAGCTCTGTTATGTCATATATGACTTGTGTGCAAAATTTGAGGTCAATCGGAATTGATTTGATAGGTTTCGTCATCGAATGTAGAAGTTGAAAATTTTAAGTTTCATTAAGCTTGAATTGGAGCATAATTCGTGGTTTTAGCGTCGTTGTTTGTGATTTGAGATTTCAAATAAGTTCTTATGATGTTTTAGGACTTGTTGGTATAATTAGTTGAGGTCCCGAGGGCCTCGGGTAAGTTTCGGATGATTAACGGATCAAACATTTGACTTAAAAAGTTGTGCAATTTTTTCTTTTGCTTGATATTTTTTGGGTTGTGATCGAGCCCAAGATCGAGCCCGGGTATTGAGCCCAAGATCGAGCCCAGGGTCGACGACCTGAGACGAAGCTAGGGACGAGGCTCAGTATCGGAGCCAAGATCGAAGGTCCAGCTCGAGGGCCATGATCGAAGTCAATGCTCGAGGGCCATGATCGAGACCCAAGATCGAGGGTCACAATCGAAGGCTCAGGCTCGATGACATGATCAAGGCTATGGTCGAAGGACCAGGCTCGATGCCATAATTGAGGCCATAACCAAGGTCCAGGCTCGAGCCTGTGATCGAAACCACAATTGAGGCCTAGGCTCGAGGACCATGATCGGAGGCACGCTCGAGGCCCAGTTCGAGGTCCAATTCTGAAGGCTGCCTAGGCAAATTTATAAAAAGAAGGCATTCATCCCATTCGCCATTTTTAATAAATTGGAGCTTGAGCAGAGGCAATTTTGTATAGATTTCCAATGAAAGACATTGGGGTAAGTGATTCTAACTTGGATTTAGTCTATATACACAAATATATCATTTGTTTCACCATTTAATTAGTGTTTTGAGATTGAAATTTGGAAANCATTGAAATTTGGAAAAAATTTAGAAATCTCATAGAAATAAATTTTTGATATTTCGGTATCGATTCAGAGTCGGATTCAAGTGAAACTGGTATGGTTAGACTCGTAATTGAATGGGTTGTCGGATTTCGTAACTTTTGTCGGATTCCGAGATGTAGGCCCCATAGAAGAATTTTTAATTAATTTCGGGATTTTATTGAAAATATAGTATTTTCTTATAGAATTGATTCCT
>AWOL01S0098783.1:0-28698 GCA_000715115.1 Nicotiana otophora
CTGACCACATAGTGCTCGCATCACCGCTGCTCCTCCAAGCTCCCAGAGCCAATAACCGCCCCTATATAAAGTCTTAAAAGTATAAATAAAAATTATATATTTATATGTCAGTTTAGTTCAATTTTTTTTTACTCAATACCAAAGCAGATCAAACCAAATCTAATTGGGTTTTTTAAACAGTTTGCTTTGACTTTTCAGTTTGGTGGGGGTTTTCGATTCGGTTTGAATAACCCTAACGTTTTTCTTAAACGTAACTCACTTCTGCATTTAAATTTGCCATGTTATTATTGTATATGGTAGTAGATGCCTTTAGGAGCTACTTATAACAATCGATTTTTTTTTTTTTGTAATTTAAAATTAAATATGTGTATTTTTGGTTTTTTCCTAAATGTTGGAGTGCAATTTTAGTTTCATTATTAAAAGATACTCTTATGTAAGAGTTAATCTTCAGACGATCAGTAGTTATTTCTAATTCACTTAAAATTATTAATAAGATAATTTACATAAAGTATTTTGTTACTCTATTTATTGTATTTTTTAATAAAATCAATGACATTTGCTTATCTGTGTGCTGTATTTATGTCTTTCCATAATCTAGTGGCTGTGAAATTCGCTTCGCTTTTCAATCTTGTCATTCTGATTGAGCTTAGTGTAGATATTGAGCTAAGAAATTTTTTCTTTATGTGACAACTTAATTTTATAATTTTTGGATCTCACCTTATTGGAAACTACTATTGTAGGGGTGGTAAACGGGCGGGTCAAGTAAGATATAAAGGGGTCAAAAATGGATAATGCAGATAAAATATTTACCCTAATATGAATAGAAAATTGGTTAACTAGCGGATAATATGAATATTCATATTATCTTTGGCTTTTTGAATATGATCACTCTTATTAGAATTTTTAGTTTTTCAAACTTGAATAACCCCGATTTTAGTCTTTATTGGTTATCTATTGGATAAAAGATATAGTTTGAGTCTTAAAAATCAGGAACATAAAACTTTTTGTACAATAAATAAAACTTCTTTATAAAACATTTCATGTGATCTCCATTATGAGGTTTATTTGTGATTTGAAATATAACTAGTGTGCCTCTAACTATGTAAATTTATATTAATTTGAAGTGACAGTAACAAAAATGACATGGAAAATGATAATTCGTCTATGTTAATGATTAATATTCAGACTCACCCGTTAAATTTCTACTTTGCATAAAGGTCAGTGTATGCCTTGTTTGATTTATCGGGTAAGATATTTCTCTTGCACAAGAAAAGCGAAACATGAAAAGTAGGCAAAATTTTCCACTTTTTTGTACACCATTGAAAGTAAATAGGAAGTTACACCTGTAAGTACCAAGTAATAAAAACTTGCTTTGTAAAAGACGTGACACTGTTTTTTGCTCCTATAGTTTAATAATTTGTTAAAGCACATTTCGTTATTGTACTGGTTTATGTTCATTTTCCTCCATGTATTTTAATATATATTTTCTTTTTGCTTTAGATGAAATATTACAAAGATATAGTAAATATTTCAAGTATGATACAATTTATTTACAGTAGATACTAAAATAAATCTTCTAATAATCTTAAGTTCTTTCATTGAAAGATATACAAAATTAAAATAGAGATAAATATTGATTTTAAACATATAAATTCACAATTCTTTGCATGATCAAATTTCTAATTCTAGTACGATTACAGTACTGGGTTGTTGTTGTTGATCAAGTTTCTAATGATAAGTCTTAGAGTAAAAATAGTTAATAAAAATCTCAAAAAAGCAATGCAAGTAATTAAGATAAAGACTATTTATAAAGCTAATCACATAAGAACTTCCAAATTGCATAAAATGACGAATTGTTTTTAATTTTCTTTGTGTAAGATCTTAAAATAAAAATTTCATGTAATCATGTTAAGTATTTGCATGTAATTTTGAACCTTTAATTTACATCTACATCTACTGTACTTAAATTAAATCAAACAGTATCTCCAGTCAAATGATTTACTACATGAATAAGAATACACCCAGTAAACATTTAAGTAACATTAGCCATATGGTAATTAAATGGGCCCCGTGATTTTCAAAGAGTTGTACAATAGCTATCAGAAAATTCGTATTCTTTCTTTGGCAAAATGATAAATAAAGAGTCAGTTGGGACCCACGTCTTAGAAAAGCTTTTGGATAAAGCGGTGATGTGTGCTGAGATAAGCAAGGGGCAATTTGATCAAGTCACTCAAATATTTATATCGTAGATGCCTTTTTATCCAATTAGATTGCTCCATTTCACGTGAAACTACCAGAATGCCCTTGAGGTGCCAATTAGGCACGTTCACCTCCTTAGCTTATTCCCTATTATTTGAAAATAATAAATGAAATGAATAATTTACCATGATATTCATATTAATTAATGTATATTTTTAATAATTTTGAAAAAATAATTTGAAATGAGTAATTAATGTTATGGATATAACAGAAAAAAAAATTATCTTCTCTTGATATGTTAAAAATAAAAATTAAAAATAAAAAACTATTTTTAGAATACTGGACAAGTAAAAGTAAACGGTAGGAGTAGTTTATTAGTTATTATTATATTAGAATTTAAATTCTATATATCGTTAAGAAAATTATAGTATTAGTGTAATTTAATGCTTATAACAGGCTATACGTTATTTCATAAATTAACTGATTTAAGACTAACAATTACATAATATTGAAGACAATTTAATATAATAACAAGGAAAGATTCTAAATGATATTTTTGCCCTTTTTGCCCGTTTTGATTCCTTTTGTAATTTCTTTGGAGATTTTGCCTAGCCACACTTTTCGAAGTACAAATAATCTAATTTGCTAAAGAGTAAATTGCTAATTTCAGAAGAGAATATATTTTTGAAAAAGTGCACAATAAACAATTATTCTCAACTTCTTTTTCCCTACTTTCTTAATACATAATTATAAGAAAGAGTATATCCACGATAAGGTAATAATTATTTATATATACCTCCTAATTAAGGGTGCTCTTATACTTTCATTACCATCTTATTTATTTTTGTTATATATGAAGGAAATGATTATCACTAGTTAGATGCCATAAACAGTTTTTTGCATTTTATAGATATATTTCCAGTTTCAAGTAAGTTTACAAAGTTTCAGGTAATATGTAGGAAATTCTCTCACGAACCATTAGTGGATTAAACGATAGGAGACTCTTTATTCCTTATAATAATTACATCCTATGCCAAACCACAATTTCTTTAATATGGTGTTATCCAAAGTTTCTAACATGTCTTTGTCACCTTTGACCTTTGTCATAATTTTATTTAAGATGAATATTACAAAGAAAATTCATTCCCATCCTTAGCCAAAATATCAAGCGATAAGATTAGGTAAAAGTGTATGTAGTACAACTCTACTTCATTAAACAAAATAAACCATCATCAAACTTCAAAACCATGGGCAACATTCAAAAAAAAAAAAAGACCGAAAATTAAACCACAGTAGTCGAAGCTTCATGAGAAGTCACCGAAAAAAATACGTATATCTGATTTTTATATTAAATCAAAAATAATAATATTACATGTGTCTTCTATAAATACTTATATAATTTGATCGTAAAGTTATTGCAGTGTAATTTATATGTCACGGATTCGAACTGTAGAAGTAGCTATTAGTACTTATATTACGGTAAGTTGTCTTTTGGAGAGCGATCTTTTCCCGGATAATGCATAAACGCAAAATAATTTGTGCACCGAATATAGTTTAATAGTAGTTAATTAATACTAATATTTTTATCTCAATTTATTGCATAGCAAAAGCATAATGAGATTTGGTGCAAAAAGTATAATTTTTATTTGTTTGAGGATCATCCCAAAATGAAAGAAGAAATACAACTCCTTTGGCAATTGGCATTTTATCATCATCATGAGCTCACGGTCAATTTCAAATCCCAAGATTTTATTCCTCAAACCAATTCCAGCAGTAGACACGGTGACAGGCCTGTCATGATAGCATTAACAAATTTAATTCCAGTACGCCGTTTAGGTTCCGGACACGTGTAATTCGATGGCCATCCTTGTCATCAGCCCCAGGTAACCAGTCTGTCAGAGAATCCTGAAATTTTTGTTTTGAAAATTCCCAACCAGGTCTTTGTCATCATTTTAAGCCTTCATCAATTAAAGTAGTACTTAAAATCTGATTGATTACTCTTTCATCCCAAAAAACGGCTAACCCCTTTATGTAATTTTTAATTCTTTTATATTTACTTTTTTATAGAATGACAATATCCGAAAGCAAAATAAAAGCACTTTAATTTCAAATTTTCACAAATAGTTTCGATTTCAGCTTTAGCTAGCCTTTGACTCTAGATTTTTAAATTTGTTTTAAAAAATTTAATTTGGGTGAAGTTTGGTTTGAAGATAAAAATTTGTTTGGATATAATTTTTCAAAACTACTTCACTTTTTTTTTTAAAAAAAAACATGAAATGTAACTTATAACCATAAGTTCTAAAAACTATAAAAAATATCCAACAACTCTAAAGAAAATTCATACAAAACAAGCGAAACGAATCTAAAGAAAATTCATACAAAACAAGCAAAATAAATCTGAAGAAAATTTATACAAACATTAGCAGATTTAGCAAATTACCTTCAAATTTTGTTTTTGCGGTGGATTGTCACAGATTGAAACAACAACTTTGGCGAAGATTTTCTTTTGTTTATAGAGAAGGGCAAAGCCGCGTGAGTTTAATGAGAAAAAAGTGGGTAGATATGGATTAGTCGGGTCATAATAATAGAAAGTGGGACAAGAGTGTGTTACTCTAGTGGTAAGCCCCATCCACTTCCAACTAAGAGGTTGTGAGTTCGAGTCACCCCAAGAGCAAAGTGGGGAGTTCTTGGAGGGAAGGAGCCGAGGGTCTATCGGAAACAACCACTCTACCCCAGAGTAGGGGTAAGGTCTGCGTACACAATACCCTCCCCAGACCCCACTGGTGGGATTATACTGGATTGTTGTTGTTGTTTTATAATAATAGAAAGTGGGTTATTTTTTTTTTATAAAATACGAAAGTCTAGGGTAATTTTGAATTTTTTTTTAAAAACCAAACAGAAATATTTTGCGCCAAAACAGCTCTTGTGTTGGTTTTGGGATTTAGAAATTTGCCAAAATATGGATAAGATCTATAAACAAACTGGTATTTGCCAAAAATATTGGAACATATTTGACAAAATTCATGGCCAAGCACGGGCTAAAATTCAAGTCAACTCCAATATTATAGACCACTTATACGAATCCGCTTAAATTACCAAATAAAATCAGAGTTGATTGTGTTAATAACTAGCATAAAATTAATTAATTCATGATGAATTTTCAACACGTAATATATAAATATATATATATAATGTGTGTGATGAAGTGGAAGTAAATAAGATAGATTGGATAACAAAGAGTTTTGTATCCAACTTCAACTAGTTATGGTTTTTCCTTTGAATAAACTTTAATTCCAAGAGATAAACTAATAAAAAGCTCCATGAACAATTGCTACAAATTATTGATGGTTTTAATTTTAAGATTAACTTCTCACAAATATTTTCCCCTGTTTTTCTAGTCAACTACCAATTTTAAAAACTTTTGTGATTACTCAGAAGAATCACAAATTGGAACTAGAGCATACGATGCAAAGATATTTGATAAACTAATCCTCTTTCGATTAAGCAAACCAATGAATAACTTCACAAAATCGTTCAAAACTTCATCAAATAATTCATACAATTAACAAGATTCGAATCCCTAAATAGATAATTAATACATCATGTGTGTCAAACCCCTAAAAATAACTACTCCATAATAGTGGGATAAATCGTCACAAATAAAATCAAAGAATAAGAAAACATTAATCCAATGTTACAATCCAAAGTCGCATATTGAACTGATGGAAGAATAATGTACCTCTAATGCTCTTAAAATCTCCCGTAGGTCGAAAGTCCCCTCAAAACTATATTTTGGGTGTATTTATATCGTGTAAAAACAACTTAGGACAGAATTACCCTTAATGAAATGGAGTACAAATTCCAATAGTCAAAACTAGGGTTGTGCATAATTTGGTAAATACTGAATTACCGTACCGAAATTGAAAATTTTGGTACTTGGTATTCAATATTTTGATATTCGGTATGGTATTTAGTTTATCTTTTTAAAAAATATGGTATTAGGTATGGTATTTAGTATTTTTAAATGAAATACTGATACCGTACCGAAATATATATTATATTAAATAAAACATATATTATTAAATTTAACATAAATAGAAAAAATTAAAATTTTACTTTCCTTTATTCTCTAAGTTCATCAATTAACTCTAAGCAAGTAAGAAGACATTTCTAATTATCAAATTTATTCCTTTATGTGCAGTTTTCTTTCTGTAGGTTGATATTTGCTGGTTTTGGACAAAATTTTTATCAACAAACGTTTTCTGTTTTGTAATTTTAAGTACTTTAATTAAGAATATTATAGTCTATGACTCCATGCACTTGTTAGTATTCAAACCGAATAAACCGAAACCAAAAAGAGAAAAATCGAACCATACCGAATTTAATTAGGTACGCTATTAGTATAGCATTTTAAGAAATCGAATATCAAAAATACGGAACCAAAATATCTAAATATCATACCGTACCGACTGACGAACACCCATAGTCAAAATGAACTACTGTGTCGCACTGTGCGACGCATCATGCGTTACTATAGTAGAAATCTTCAAATGCTTACTCTTAAAAATTTTAAACTCTTTGATAAAATTTTGCACTAATGCGTCTCCCTATGCGACCCCTTCCCCGTGTCACACTCAGTGGCGAACCCAGAATTTTATCCAAGCGGATTCAATAAATATAATAATATTAGGGGAGATAGTAGTCAATAATAGAAATTACCGAGTAATAGAAAGTAAATTTTGAATATATATTTGAAAGTGCATGTGTCTCAACTTTTAATCCATTATAAGACTATAAATTTTCTTTTAAAGACTTTAGTTTTAAATTCTTATGTTTTACTCAGAAGATAAGTTAATACAATAACAATCTAATAATTTTAAAACACTATAAATATAAATAAAGTAAGAATTAAAATTAACAGACAATTTACTTGAACAATAAAGAAATAAACACACAGTTTAATAAAACAGTAAATAAATTTAAAAAGAACTAATTGCAAAAAAAGAAGAAGAGAAAAAACGCAACTTTACATAAAAGTGCAAAATTAAGATATTAGAAACTAAATACACAAATTTCACTAAAATAAAAATTTTAAAAGCTAAATATTATTTACAAATAATAAATAATTATAACAATTAAAAACAACTTTTATATGACAAATGGCAAATAATAAACCTCAAAAGGAAAAATAACCTAACAATTTTGACATACATATTAGTAGATTGTACTAAATTAATAATAGCCACAGTAATACAGGGAGAAGGGTACGGTTGTACTGCGCAAAGATGTGACGTGTGTGCATCCCCGTGAATTCCGAAAAGTAAAAGTATTGGCATACGAGATTCGATCTCATATCATGTGCCATAAATGACCCCCGCTTGACCATTGAACTGCCATTGCTTGCTGGTCTACGTGGGTTCATTTTTCTACATATTACTTTGTGAATATAATTTACACATATAACTAACAAAAACATTAAGCGAAGCGGGTTCAATTGAACCCACTTGATATAAAGTGGGTCTGCCCCTGGTCACACTTGTTCATTATCTCGTGAAGTACCAGCTTCTCACTCTCTAATCTTTTGATAATGGTTTGTACTGATGCGTCGTACACAGTGACGGACCCAAGATTTTATTCAATCGGGATAAAACAATACTAAGCCCCAAAGGTAATTGGCATTAAGGATTTTATAAAGTGTTATGTTATGTGATCTTCTAGATCACTTGTCTCCTTATTATGATCATTTTGATCACTTGCTCATCTTATTTATCAAGAATTTTATTTGAAACCGATTTGTCTATACACTTTAAGCGTACCACAAACTTTGTCCTTCTATGACTTATTCTAATATGAGCATTTGCAATGGGAATATAGTTACTTTCTTTGGGTCAGCAAATGCGTCTAGCATGCTTTGCAATATATTACAGATGAATTATCTTTTTATGAATTTCAAGTTCATATTATCTTATTCGAGGATCTAGATATACAAATGATAATTCATTTTATGTAACTTTTTCTCAATTGTTTATCCTTTCCCCCCTCATGTTAGAAAAACTAACTTGCTTCTTCAACTTTAAAAACCTACCTTTGTGCGTTATAGTGTTAATTAAAATATACACCACACATCAATAATAATAAGATGAAATTATTTGGTTCTTGACCCTGAACCACTTGTAAGGGTAGAATGTAATATACTTTATGTATACGGTCGAAATAGATTTCGGCCTTCTCACATCCGATCGAGTTCGAACGATGATCGATCGAAGTAAGATTCCAAAGGTGGAACAAACAAGCCTCGAACCCGAGGGGCTGATCCATGTCGAGTTCGACATCGTTATCGAGCTCGAATCCAAATCAAACTATGATGCAGAGTAAATCTATCGTGCTTATGATCCGGAGACCAACCAACATTGACCCCGAATCAATTCGAGAGCTCGAGTCAGAGTCGAACTTAAGCCAATATCGAGAGCTCTAGTCAGAATCGAGCTCAAACCAAAATCGAGGGCTCTAGGCAAGATTGAGCTCGCAGACAAAAGCCATTGCAATCCCACTAGAGAGAATCTTGGCAGAAATTGTGAAAAAGCTGATTTATCATGGATCTCCCACTGAGAATTTCTTTTTATGCTTAGAGCAAAGTCCCTCTACTATAAAGGGCATGGTTATTATTTCGGTAAAGGTAAGTTTTTCCAGGCTTACATTGTAATAAAGACACTATATTCCCCCATAGTAAAGAATCGTTCTTTCAGGCCTCTTAAATTGATTCTACTTGTTGAGTCCTAAGATTCATTTTCTTTACAACCTTATCTATTTCGCATTCTTTGCAATCCATATTTATATTTCTATTTATCCTTATAATTTGTATTAAGTTTCGCCACATATCTTTGGAACTACGTATAAATTCAACTCTATCCATTTTTTGGGTAAACAGTTTAGCGTCCACCGTGGGGCCGAGGATAACAGTGGTTATTTGATACAAATCTGAAAAAACGTGCCATTGTGTTTTGCGCTTATTTCCGAAAACATCTTGAATTTTGGATCAGCTACGAATAACCATCAATCAAATGGCTTCACCGATCGATAACGGGGCCGATCTTCAAGACGAAAATAACAACTTGACACCTAGTACTGAAAGACCACTTGTGAACATCGTTGGAGGTCGAATCGGAGCGCCAATTGATATCAATTCGCATGTGGCCATTGAGGCGAACCTACATGCTGAACCCGAGAATAGCATCCATGGTGGCACTCGGTATGCGGCTCGAGATACTCATAACGTCGAGGATAACGGTGTTAGCTTACATATGATTTTTGAAATGTTGCAAGCCCAACAGGCAGCAATAGCTCAGTTGCAAAGCCAAACCTAGCTACAAAGTAGGCCGGAGCCTATCCACCCCGAGAAATCACCCACAGAACGGAACCAGCTATAGTGAAGTCAAATGAGCAAGAATCAGGGACTACTCCCGAAATTGCTAAACTGCCCGAGGAACTCACAAAGCGAGTTGAAGGCAGCGATAAAAAAGTAGAAACTAATAACTCTAGGGTCGATCATATCCCGGGAGCTCCACCAATGATAAAAGGGTTGGTTTCGAAAATATTCGCGCAAAAACCCTTTTCCTCAAGCGCAACCCCAAAACCAATCCCCAAAAAATTTTGTATGTCCGAAATTCCCAAATATAACGGAACAACCGATCCCAACGAGCATGTCACTTCTTACATATGTGCTATCAAGGTCAATGATTTAGAAGAAGATGAAATCGAATCTGTGTTTCTAAAAGAATTCGGAGAAACCCTCTCGAAGGGGGCAATGATTTGGTATCACAAACCTACTGCCAAACTCCATCGACTCGTTCGCCATGTTAGCGGATTCTTTTGTGAAAGCACATGTCGGCGCCATAAAAGTCACAACAGGGAAGTCAGACCTCTTCAAGGTAAGACAAAAGGATAACGAAATGCTGAGGGAATTCGTATCTCGTTTTCAAATGGAACGAATGGACTTGCCACCAGTCACAGATGATTGGGATGTTCAGGATTTCACTCAAGGTTTGAACGAGCGAAGTTCGACGGCATCACGACGATTAAAGCATAACTTGATTGAATACCCATCCATCACATGGGCCGACGTACACAATCGGTATCAATCAAAAATTAGGGTCGAAGATGATCAATTGGGGTCTGAACCCGCTGTTCGAAGGGATACTAATCGGGAATGAGGTCTGATTAGTGATCGATACCAATCGTACAACGAAAGCCACAGAGTCAGTAAATCGAGACATAACCTCAGGCGAAATAACAAAAGAAGTGATCGAGGTCAAGGGTCCCAGGGGCTGATAAACAGAAGTAGTTTCGATAGGCCTGCCGGATCTAAGGAAGCACCTCGGTTATCGGAATATAACTTCAGCGTTGATGCATCTGCCATCGTATCTGCTATCGAACACATCAAAGACACTAAATGGCTTCGACCCATGCAGACCGATGCTGCCCAGAGGAATCCCAATCAAACGTGCGAATATCATGGCACCCATGGCCACATAACAGAAGAATGTAGTCAACTAAGAGAAGAAGTAGCCCGATTATTTAAAAAGGGCACCTTCAGGAATTCTTGAGCGATAGGGCGAAGAACCATTTTTAAAACAGGGATTTCGGCAAGCAAAACGAACAAGAAGAACCACAACACGTCATTCACATGATCATCGGCGGCACCGATACCCCTCAAGGACCAGTGCTTAAATGCACTAAAACATCGATTGTGAGAGAAAAGCGATCTTGAACTCAAGATTACACACCCATAGGAACTTTGTCCTTCAATGACGAAGATGCAGAAGGAGTCATACAACCTCATAACGATGCACTGGTAATATCCGTACTCATAATTAAAACTAAAGTTAAGCGTGTGTTGATTGATCCAGGTAGCTTGGCCAACATCATCAGATTAAAGGTCGTAGAACAGCTCGGCATGCAGGACCAGATCGTATCCGCAACCCTGGTTCTAAACGGATTTAATATGGCATGTGAAACCACCAAATGTGAGATAATTCTACCAATAAACGTGGCCAGAACCATCCAGAAAATGAAATTTCACGTGATCGAAGGCGACATGAGATAGAACACCATTTTCGGAAGGCCATGGATCCACAACATGAGAGTTGTACCTTCGACCCTACACCAGGTCCTCAAATTCCCAACATCGAGAGGAGTCAAAACAGTGTATGGTGAACAACCAACCGCGAAAGAAATGTTCGCCGTCGAGGAAGCGAAACCAATATCCTCGCCTTCGCCGGTAACAGGATCGGGCTCAGAAGGGAAACGAGATACCAAATAGCAATCACATACATCAGCTTCGACCAAACCAGATAACCGAAAGATCGAAGAAAATGATGATCAGAGGACTCCAACATCGATCCTTCGTGATTCCCGATGACCCCGACGCCACCAAATCAACAATTGAGGACCTGGAGCAAGTCATACTGCGAGCACTGGCCCGAACGAAAGGTATATCTGGGAACGGGGTTGAGCCCCGAACTCAGGAAGGAACTTATTCAATTTCTTATTGATAACATTGATTGCTTTGCCTGGTCCTATTTAGATATAACAAGAATCCCACCGGACGTAACGACGCATCGGCTAAGCTTGGACCCTAAGTTCAGACCGGTGAAGCAAAAGAGAAGACCCCAGTTCGAGGTAAAACACGCATTCATAAAAGACGAGGTAACCAAAATTCTCAAGATAGGGTCCATTCGGGAGGTAAAATATCCCGAATGATTAGCCAATATAGTGGTAGTGCCTAAAAAAAGGAACAAACTTAGAATGTGTGTGGATTATAAGGATCTGAACAAAGCATGCCCCAAAGATTCTTTTTCGCTCCCCAACATCGATTGCATGATCGATGCCACGACCGATCACGAGATCCTCACTTTTCTCGATGCCTATTTCGGGCATAATCAAATCCAGATGAACCCGGAGGACCAGGAAAAGACTTCATTTGTCACCAAATATGGAACATAATTTATAATGTGATGCCCTTCGGGCTAACAAATACAAGGGCTACTTACCAACGCTTAGTAAATAAAATATTCAAGGAACAAATTGGTAAATCGGTGAAAGTTTATATTAATGACATGCTAGTTAAGTCCCTGCGCGCAGAGGACTATCTGACCTATTTGCAGGAAACGTTCGAGATTTTGAGGAAATACAACATGAAGCTCAACCCCGAAAATGTGCTTTCGGGGTCGGTTCGGGCAAGTTCCTCGGCTTCATGGTGTCGAATCGGGGAATCGAGATTAACCCTGATAAAATCAAGGCCATTGAAGACATCACCATTGTGGACAGCGTGAAAGTTGTACAAAGGCTAACGGGAAGGATTGCGGCCTTATGCCGATTCATTTCGAGATCATCAGATCGAAGTCACAAATTGTCTCCCTACTCAAAATGAAGAACGATTTCGCTTGGACCCCGAAATGCCAACAAGCATTAAAGGAACTAAAGCAATATCTGTCGAGCCCACCACTACTTCACACTCTAAAAACAGACGAAAAACTTTGCTTATACTTGGCAGTATCGGAAATAGCAGTAAGCGGTGTTCGAGTTCGGAAAGATCAAGGTACGCAGTTTCCCATTTATTATATAAGTCGAACCTTAGGAGAAGCAGAAACTAGATATCCACACCTAGAAAAATTGACACTTGCACTGATAAGCGCCTCTAGAAAATTACGACCGTAATTTCAATGTTATCCCATATGCGTATTAACGACTTACCCACTTTGTAATATTTTGCACAAGCCCGAACTATCAGGCTGACTGGCCAAATGGGCCATCGAACTCAGTGGGTACGACATCGAATATCAACCCCGTACAGCCATCAAGTCTCAAATTTTAGCAGACTTCGTGGTCGATTTCACGCCGACCCTCGTACCCGAAGTCGAAAAAGAACTCCTTTTGAAATCGGGTAAGTCATCGAGGGTATGGACCCTTTTTACGGACAGGGCTTTGAACGTGAAAGGGTCCGGGCTAGGCATAGTTTTAAAGCCACCCACGGGTAACACTATTAGGCAATCTATTAAAACTACTAGGTTGACTAACAACGAGGCCGAGTATGAGGCCATGATTGCATGTATCGAACTAGCTAAAAACTTAGGAGCAGAAGTTATTGAAGCCAAATGTAACTCTTTGTTGGTGGTAAGTCAAGTAAACAAAACCTTCGAAGTTCGAGAAGATAGAATGCAAAGATATTTGAACAAATTACATGTCACTTTGCACCATTTCAAAAATAGACTTTACAGCATGTTCCACGAGAGCAAAACAGTGAGGCTGATGCACTTACGAATTTGGGATCATCGATCGAGGAAGGTGACTTGAGCTGGGGGACTGTTGTTCAACTCTCAAGATCCATGATCGAAGAAGGTCATGCCGAGATAAATTTTACGAGCTTAACATAGGATTGGAGAAATAAGTA
The DNA here is from genome assembly GCA_000715115.1 of Nicotiana otophora. Lineage (NCBI taxonomy): Eukaryota > Viridiplantae > Streptophyta > Magnoliopsida > Solanales > Solanaceae > Nicotiana > Nicotiana otophora. The sequence continues at coordinate 13,649 of AWOL01S0098783.1, forward strand.
TATTGAATACTTAAAGAACGGCAAGTTCCCATCGGACCCTAAAGATTCAAGGGCCCTACAGACTAAAGTTGCTCGATTCAGGTTGGCTTCAGATGGAACGCTATACCGAAGGACATTCGATGGACCATTGGCAGTATGCTTGGGTCCAGGAGATACCGATTACATCTTACGTGAGGTGCACGAGGACACTTGTGGGAATCACTCCGGTGCCGATCCTTTAGTCCGAAAAATAATCAGGGCAGGGTATTATTGGATCGATATGGGCAAAGATGCGAAGGAATTTGTTCAAAAATATGACAAATATCAAAGGTTTGCACCAATGATCCATCAACCCGGAGAACAACTTCACTCAGTCCTATCCCCATGGCCATTCATGAAATGGGGAATGAATATCATCGGCCCTCTGCCATCGACCCCAGGTAAAGCTAAATTCATTTTATTTATGACTGACTATTTTTCTAAATGGGTTGAAGCACAGGCATTCGAGAAAGTAAGAGAGAAAGAAGTTATAGACTTTATCTAGGATCATATCGTATGTCGATTCGGAATACCCGCCGAAATAGTATGTGACAATGGAAAATAATTTGTGGGAATCAAAGTGACGAAATTCTTCGAAGACCACAAAATAAGAAGGATATTATAAACACCGTATCACCCTAGTGGGAACGGACAGGCCGAATCAATGAACAAAACTATCATTCAAAACCTAAAGAAGAGGCTGAACGACGCTAAAGTAAAGTGGAGAGAAATCCTACCCGAAGTCCTTTGGGCATATCGAACGACATCAAAATCCAGTACGGGGGCAATACCTTTCTCCTTACTATATAGGTCCAAAGCATTGATACTAATAGAAGTCGGCGAACCCAGTACCAGATTTCGATACACGACAGAAGAATCAAATAACGAGGCTATGGACACTAGCCTCGAATTATCGAACGAAAAATGAGAACCTTCTCTCGTCCAATTGGCCGCCCAAAAGCAACGAATCGAAAGATATTATAATCGAAGAACCAAGCTCCACCATTTCAAGCCCGGAGACTTAGTGCTGAGGAAAGTTACCCTCAATACTTGAAATCCGAATGAAGGAAAACTAGGACCGAACTGGGAAGGACCATATCAGGTTCTTGAGAACGTCGAAAAGGGTTCATACAAGCGCGGCATTATAAACGGCAAACAATTATTAAGCAATTGAAATGTGTCACATCTAAAACGATACTACTGCTAAGGTACGACCCTCCCATATTCATTTATGAATATACCCCTGCAAAAGTCCGATCATGAGCTAAGGTGGATCCTTCAATACGAAGCCCTAGGATCCGAAAGCACGCGTTGCACTCTTTTTCCCTTAGACCGATTTTATCCCAAATGGTTTTTTTGACAAGGTTTATAATGAGGCAACCAATGATCATGCTGCGGTTACAACAGTATCCGAGGCCTCTTTACAATTTACCTCAAATACTGGGGGGGCATTATCCCTCAGATATATCAAGTTCTGATGCAAGAAAGTTATTTCGCAACAACGGGTTTCTAATAGGAAAAGTTGTAAGAGCCAAATGGTCAAAACAAACCGTGCTCATGTAGTTGGCCCGAACCCAGACGCGAAATATAAACACATGTATAATGACTTGTAAAGAAAGTTTGCCAACATATTATGTCCAAGAAAAATTGCTCTATTTGGAGATTATGCAAACAAAATTAAGATAAACTCGACCACTAAGCCTACGAGCTACTTTTATTTCAAGTTCGAGCAAACAACTCGCTCGACCACTACGCCTACGGGCTACATTACTTCGAGTTCGAATCATTCACTCGACTACTAAGCCTACGGGCTATTTCGAGTTCGAGCAAGCACTCACTCGACCATTATGCCTATGGGCTACATTACTTTGAGTTCGAATCATTCACTCGACTACTAAGCCTACGGGCTATTTCGAGTTCGAGCAAGCACTCACTCGACCATTATGCCTATGGGCTACATTACTTTGAGTTCGAATCATTCACTCGACTACTAAGCCTACGGGCTATTTCGAGTTCGAGCAAGCACTCACTCGACCATTATGCCTATGGGCTACATTACTTTGAGTTCGAATCATTCACTCGACTACTAAGCCTACGGGCTATTTCGAGTTCGAGCAAGCACTCACTCGACCATTATGCCTATGGGCTACATTACTTTGAGTTCGAATCATTCACTCGACTACTAAGCCTACGGGCTATTTCGAGTTCGAGCAAGCACTCACTCGACCATTATGCCTATGGGCTACATTACTTTGAGTTCGAATCATTCACTCGACTACTAAGCCTACGGGCTATTTCGAGTTCGAGCAAGCACTCACTCGACCATTATGCCTATGGGCTACATTACTTTGAGTTCGAATCATTCACTCGACTACTAAGCCTACGGGCTATTTCGAGTTCGAGCAAGCACTCACTCGACCATTATGCCTATGGGCTACATTACTTTGAGTTCGAATCATTCACTCGACTACTAAGCCTACGGGCTATTTCGAGTTCGAGCAAGCACTCACTCGACCATTATGCCTACGGGCTACATTACTTCGAGTTCGAATCATTCACTTGACTACTAAGCCTACGGGCTATTTCGAGTTCGAACAAGCACTCACTCGACCATTATGCCTACGGGCTATATTACTTCGAGTTCGAATCATTCACTCGACTACTAAGCCTACGGGCTACTTTTATTTCGAGTTCGAGCAAGCACTCACTCGACCATTATGCCTACGGGCTACATTACTTCGTGTTCGAATCATTCACTCGACTACTAATCCTACGGGCTACTTTTATTTCGAGCTCAAGCAAGCACTCACTCGACCATTATGCCTATGGGCTACATTACTTCGAGTTCGAATCATTCACTCGACTACTAAGCCTACGGGCTACTTTTATTTCGAGTTCGAGCAAGCACTCACTCGACCATTACGCCTACGGGCTACATTACTTCGAGTTTGAATCATTCACTCGATTACTAAGCCTATGGGCTACTTTTATTTTGAGTTCGAGCAAGCACTCACTCGATCATTATGCCTATGGGCTACATTACTTCGAGTTCGAATCATTCACTCGACTACTAAGCCTACAGACTATTTCGAGTTCGAGCAAGCACTCACTCGACCATTACACCTACGGGCTACATTACTTCGAGTTTGAATCATTCACTCGATTACTAAGCCTATAGGCTACTTTTATTTTGAGTTCTAGCAAGCATTCACTCGACCATTATGCCTACAGGCTATATTTCTTCGAGCTCGAATCATTGACTCAACTAATAAGCCTAAGGGCTACATCACTTCAAGTTTGAGTAAGCACTCGCTCGATTATAGAGGCCACGAAAGTCCAAATTTGATTAAGTTGTTTAAATCATTCATAAAGCATGAATAAAGTCTTCACAAAACAGAAGCAAGTCGGCAAAATTATCTATAGACAAAATTATCTACATGGTTGATTACAACATAAAAACTAAGGACTAAACTTCTTGGTCATCCTCAAGAGCGGTCTCTTCTTTATCGGGCTCCCCTCCGTTCTCGGATCCGCTCTTACTCCCATCATCATCATCATCATCATCATCGTCATCATCATCGTCATCTGAAACTAGAGCTTCAGTATCGGCTTCGAGCTCTTTGGCCCTTTTTATCTCTTCAGCGAGATCGAAACCACTAGCATGGATCTCCTCGAGGGTTTCCCTTCGGGATCGGCACTTAGCAAGTTCGGTGACCCAATGTGCTCGAGTATCGGCGGACTCGGCTTCCTCTCTTGCTTGGACTTGGGCAGCTTCATCGGCCCGATAGACGGCCACGAGTGCATCCTCATCGGCCTTTGCATTTTCGGCATCAGATTCGACCTTGGCAAGTACAGAGGCCAACCGAGCCTCAAGCTCCTCTATTCTTCTTGCTTGAACTAGGCCTTTTTCCTTCATTCTCTGAAGTTGGGTTTCGGCCGATGATAACTGAGCTCGAGCAGTTTTTTTCTCTGCAGCAAAGCGGTCCATACCTTCTTTCCACTGCAAAGACTCTACTTTTATCACATCGACCTCCTCACGAAGCTTCCCGATCATCTCGATTTTTTGCTGCAACTGTGAGACCAAAAAGTTAACCATCGTTCCGGTATCAAGCCCATAGGCATTCAAAAGTATCATTACCTGCTCAGACAAATCAGTTTGATCTCGATAAGCCTTGGCCAACTCAGTTCGGAGGTCTTTTATTTCCTCTTCTCTCTGCCCTAAGAGAAGTCTAAGGGAGTTCCTCTCATCAGTAGCCCGTTGTATGTCGGCCTCGTATCGATGCAACTCATTTTGGGACCGAGAACATGTTTCTCGATGAACTGCCGTTGCCTACACAGAAACAAGAAATGAAGTTAACGAAAAATAAACATAAAGATAGTACCGACAAAATAATTTTAAAGCTTACCTGATTCAAAGCCTGCCGCACCCCGTGAAAAAGATCTGATTCATCACCAGTACCGGCAACGTACTCGATACCAGTAAATAGGTCACGAAAGGGATTCTTCCATCGCGAGGCCTGTCTAGATAGAGGGCCCCTAGAGCTTGGACTCCCCGAATCACCCCTGCAGAAAAAACGGTAAAGGTAGGCGAATCCTCAATTGCTGCCGCCCCAAATGAATCACTTGGAGCATTCTCTTAGGTTTGAAGGGATTCGAGGGCCCATTCAGTCATATCCCCTGCCCGTTGGCTCCGATGAGATGCGTCTTCGATCTCCGATAATTCAGGGACTCTACCCAAATCTTTCTCCGGTATATCCTCAATTCGAGGCAGAGCCTCATGAAGCATCATCGATCCAGCTGCCAATGGGGCATCGGTGTTTCTCTTCGTTCAGGCCGCCAACGCGGACCTATCATTTTCTTCTTCCTTTTCATCTTCATCTCTTAGAAGCAGAACTGATTCCACGGTCAAAAGAATGGCATTCTTGTTCGGCCTACGAGCCATCCTCTTCTTCGGTTTTGGATCTTCGGGAACGGAGGCTCTTTTCCTTTTATTTCCCTTCACCGGCTTTGGGACAGAGGCCAAAATTTCTTCCTCGTTGGACAAGGGCCTCAAAACCGCATCTTTACCCAAACCTGCATATGAAAAATCTTAATATTTTGAAAACCACCTCGTTCGAATTATCAAAGAGTACGAAAAAGGAGTTTACAATGATGTTTGGCCTCCCACCGACCCTTTGACAAATCACGCCATGAGCACTCGGCGTATGTGGAGGTCGAAACAAGAGCTCGTACCCAGTTCTTGAGATCGGGAACTGCTCCGTGCATCTAGGGAACCGCTACATCACAAAAGGAGAAGTGCTGATGAGAGAAGAAATAAAAGAACAAAGTAGAAGTAACAGCAGGATCATACTTACGTTTCATATTCCACTCCTCGGGAAAGGGCATCTTTTCTGTCGGAATCAGGCTCGAAGTCCTCACTCGAACAAACCTGCCCATCCAACCCCGATCCCTGTCCTCGTTAATGCTCGAGAACAGAGCCTTGGTAGCCCGACGCTGAAGTTTTATTAAACCTCCTCGAAAAAGTCAAGGACGGTATAATCAGATAAGATGATCGAGGGTGAACGGCATCCCCTCGATTTTGCTCACAAAGTATCGGATCAGGATAACGATCCGCCAAAAAGAAGGATGGACCTGGCCTAGGGTTATCTGGTATTGACGACAGAAGTCAATAATAACGGAATCGAGGGGACCTAACGTGAAAGGGTAAGTATACACATTCAAAAACCCTTTCACGTAAGAAGTGATATCTTCGCCAGGAGTAGAATTATTATTTCTTTTTCACCCCAATTGCAATCCTTCTTTAGCTGTTTGAGGTTCTTCTCGGTTATCGAACACATGCACCTCGATACTGGCTCACACCGGCTAGGGACCGATGAGCCTTTATCGACCTTAAAATCATAAGTAAGAATACACGCCCCGGGAACGCACTCCTCAGGTCGTGGTTCTGTCGGTGTCTTATCAGCGGCACACATATCCTTGGAATTACGTATAAATTCAACTCTATCCATTTTTCGGGTAAACACTTTCGTATATAACGTATATAAAATTGATATAGATAACTTTATTCTCATAAGAAATAGTTTAGCTATTAAGTGAAGACACTAAATAAATTATTTTGTTAAACTAATTGTGATGTAAACCAACTTATTAAGATAAACTGTCTTGAATAGAAAATATAAAAATTATGCTAGAAATTAAATTATTGAGTAAGTTATCTTGCAAATACTAGGTTGCGGGTTAATAATAATTGCACATGTAACCATCTCATAGATGCATCTTATGTGGTATACATGGTAGGTGAATGAGCCCATATTCACCTTTGAATTTCCAGCACTCATCGGATTCAATCCCAATTTTAGTTGGTCTATTAATTAATAAGAACAAGCAACATAAGAGAATTCGTAAAGAACTTTCTGGTTCTTTATTATTTATCTATGTGAATTCTCCTTTATTGTTGCACATCATACTTAAATTAACATGGCTAAACTAATTATACCAACAGAATAAATTATCAATATTGATAAAGTTCAGGTTTACACCATGACATGTGCAGTTATCAATAAAATCCAAGTTTATTATGTTATGGGTTTTTATATCAATAAACTTCTACTTTATTATGGCATTCTTTTATTTGTGTAGTACAAACTGGAGAATAAAGCGGGTAGCTATATATATATATATTGCCTTGCTACAAGTCATAGTGATAGAAGATATCAAATATTTTCTTTATTTATCGTTTCAATATAACCAACCGCTTTCGCGAATACTTTAGAAACTCAATAAGTTTCTTTGAGACTTACTACGATACAATACCTTATTGATAATCAATTTTATTTCTCTAAAATTGTATAATTGGCTCTTCTAGAGCTCTCAATTAATTTTGTACTATCACATATTCACCAACATCCATATGGTGAATATCTCTTTCAAGATGAATGTTATACCATAGTAATGGTCAAAAATCATTATAGGCAAGATATATTACTTCCATTACTTTTGCCCTGAAATAATCACATTGCCATAAGAATTTGGCATAATCACAGTAGGTACGTGATCAATGATCATTTATACCATAATAATTAAATTTATTTCTTACTTCATCTCAAACCTCCTTCTAGAGGTGACGTGGTATATTTAATACTATTAGCACGTTCATATTGTCCCAAGAATGAATATCTATTCATAAATCACATATTGTTACATTCACATCATGAATGGACTATAATCATCTATATGTGCTTTACAACATCTCATGTCAAATTGATGACAAACATTACTTTCACAGAGTGAATGGTTATTTTGAGAACCCTTATTGTTCTCATTACCATAATGATGACGATTATAGTTTCGTCTATTGCCACATCCACATCCATTGATACCTTCACAGTAATAATTTTGTCTTCTTTCAGACTTATCACATATTGCTATCACAGTCTCTTAAGGGAGTGAGAATGAAGAAAATTCAATGGGACGTGTTTTCACTTTTTGTGGTCATTATCATACATGAATTTGATCATGACAAGACATAGAATTTTTACCACTTCGAGTAGTTATAATTTCTTACAAACTCTATTAGAGTTATAATCAAACTTTATTGTTTTTGCTTGTATTTAAAATCCAATTATAAAATTTCAAGAGTTTAGAGGATAAAAATAAGGTAAAATAGTTACCTTCAATCCAGAATTCATTCATGAAGGAAATTCATGGAACAATTGACAACCATTATGCTCAATATTATATACAAGTTGAATACCACCATGCACGTATCCCAAAGTTTAGTGACCAAAGCAAATGCCTCTACTCAATTACTTAGAGTCTCGTACTGATAACGTGTTATAAAATAATAAGAGAAGAAAAAAGGTATTGCAAAAAAAAGTAGAGAGAAAATTCTTATTGATTTGGAATGAATTACAATGGAATAGAATCCCTTTATTTATAGAAAAAAATACCTTAGCCACCAAGTAACTAACCAAAAAATATTTCTAAAATATAGATATTCACTTTAAATACAAATATATTTATAAGAAGAGTAATATTTTGAAAATATGTAAAGCAATGCCTCACGATTGATCCGTCGATTAAGCTTCCAAATATTTTTTTTTATTTTTATATATAAGGGACGTCAATGTCAGCTGTCATTGATTTGGTTGGACCCACAAAGCTCCGTCTTGAGTGCGGTAAAGCAATTCAAAGCCGTTGGCTGGTTTTTCTTTGCTGTCTTTTTCTCCTCTATCTCAAATTTTCCCCTCCTTTTCTTTATGAACTATTTTTGTTCTGACGGAAAAGGTTCATATATGACAGTGAACTATGCGAATTAGGACAAATATATCTGTCGTTAATAGTTTGGCACAGATATACCTAATTCGTCCAATACTTGCTCTTTCATGCCCTTAGTTTAACGGAACCATTATTTTGTCTTTCTTAAATAATTAACGGAAAAGTCCAAATATGCCCTTGTACTATACAGAATTGAGCACATTTTCCATTCGTTAATACTTTAGCTCAAATATGCCCTTACCGTCACATAGTTGGTCCATATATACCCTTAGATTTATATAGTTGGCCCATATATGCCCTTTTCGAAACGGAATCCAGCTAAACTAATTAGCTCTTTCGTTAATTGTATTAAAGTGAATAACAAACACTATTTCCTTTTTATTAGTACTTTTTTTTACCTTTCTCTCTTCTTTCTTCTTTTTTCTTTTCTTCTCTTTTTTTTTCCTTTTTCTTTCTCCCTTATCCGATTTCCTCCATTAATGATATCTTCTCCATTTTCGTCACCAATTTCACTTGACAAAACTCATGAATTCCAATTACTAAGAAAATTCTCCCATAATAATATTTTTATAGATCATATGTTTGTCAATTTTTTAATTTTTACTGAACATATATTTAGTTCTAAAAAATTTAACAAGTAAGATTGAAATAATATTTATGTAACAAAAGATCCAAAAAATTCAACAAAACCGAGCAATCCAAACCAATATAATTGGTTTGGTTTTGATAAAAACTTAACCAACCCGTTCCATGTACACCCCTATTTTACATAGTTAATAAAAAAGATAGAAAATGTCCACCTGAAAAAAGATGAAAAAAGACTAACAACTCAAATTTATAACACTACAACTTGTACTCTAGGCTTTTAATCATTAAATTATCTTTGTGAAAATAATTTAAATATTTTGGTTTTTTGAGTATTGTTAAAGGTTGAGATATTTTTATCATTTTAAAGTTTAAACCATAATTTTTGGACAATTTAATTTCGTTTATTTAGAAGGCCAGTGAAATTGGAACTTGATTACCTTATGGGAGAATTTTCTTAGTAATTGGAATTCATGAGTTTTGTCAAGTGAAATTGGTGACGAAAATGGAGAAGACATCAGTAATGGAGGAAGCGGATAAGGGAGAAAGAAAAAGGAAAAAAAAGAGAACAAAAGAAAAGAAAAAAGAAGAAAGAAAAGAGAAAGGTAAAGAAAAAAAAATACTAATAAAAAGCAAATAGTATTTTTAATACACTTTAATACAATTAACGAAAGAGCTAATTAGTTTGGGTAAATTCCGTTTCGAAAAGGGCATATATGGGCCAACTGTGCAACTCTAAGGGCATATATGAACCAACTATGTGACGGTAAGGGCATATTTGAGCTAAAATATTAACGAATGGCAAATGTGCTCAATTTCGTATACTATAAGGGCATATTTGGACCCGACCCACCCTTATTTCAAAGATAATTTTTGAAATATTATTTTTGTTTGATTGAGAAATTGTGTGATAATCATATTTATTTATTTGAGTAATTTGATAATCGATTTTTTTTTGTTATCATTTCGGGAAGTAATCCTACTAAAAATAGTAATTGATATTTATTTATTATTTTAATAACATAATATTCGAATTAGTTTGTGCTTTCTTCAATCATTTTACCATGTATTTTTATTTTTTCCAAATTTATTTTTCAAAAGAACTCTTCTAAAAAGTATCAATGAACATAATTAAATCGTTTAAAGTTTGGATGTTAGCGATCTATGCAGTTTTTAATTTGAAGCTTATTTACATCCAAATTAGATGGTCGTAGCACCAATTTTCTCAATCAAGCCCTTCAAAATTAGGATTATCTTTAACTTTAGTTTCAAGTCTTATTTTGTTTTCTACTGTTATATTTGTCAAGTACCTCAAAATATTTCAAGTGTATAACATTTTCATTATGGCCTGTATCCCATGAGCAAAGCAAGCGCTCAACTTACGAGCAGTGAATTATATTTCATAACAGTGGTGCTTGTTATGACATAATATTTGTTATGAAATAATTAATTAATAAAAATGGAAAAGAAGCAACACTGTTTTAATAATTTATTACTTATTTCAGGACAAATTTGTAATGCAAAAGATAATCCAATAAACTAATAATCAATCATATAATGATCACTTATCTAAACAAAAAAACAGATCCATCAGATTAAGTTATAGTGAACATGAAGTTATTTGTATTTGTATTGGTAAAAAATACAAATAGATTGTGAGAAAAATAAAAATAGATGGTAAAATGATTGAAGAAAGCACAAACTAATTTGAATATTATATTATTAAAATAATAAATAAATATCAATTACTACTTTTAGTAGGATTACTTCCCGAAATGATGTATAACAAAAAAACTCGATTATCAAATTAATCAAATAAATAAATATGATTATCCCACAATTCTCAATGAAACAAAAATAATATATCAAAAAATATCTTTGAAATAAGGGTGGGTCGGGTCCTAACGGATCGGGTCAGCAGATCCAGTTATTAATTATTTAAGAAAGACAAAATAGTGGTTCCGTTAAACTAAGGGCATGAATAAGCAAGTATTGGACGGACTGGATATATCTGTGCCAAACTATTAATGACGGGTATATCTGTCCTAATTCGCATAGTTCACTGGCATATATGAATCTTTTCCGTTGTTCTAATTACCTCCTTCGACTTGGTAGTTTGGTCAGCCTAAAGGTGTAATGCACTCGCCATCCACAAATGTTTTTTTTGCTTATGTGGCATTTTACAATAATAAAATTTAAATTTTATCTTCTTATATTCATTAAAAATTTTAAATCATTTTTGGGCCAATTGTTTTTAAAAATATGTTTGAAATTACATTATTAAGGCTTTTTTTATTTTTCTAAATATAGTGGAGTTTCACTCAAAAAGTTTTCACATATTTGGCTCGAAACAAATCACAGTTACAACAAATTGTCATAGCGTATAAAGATAAAATATAAAAATACACAATTGAAATATTATCTTAGCTACAAAATTATTTGACTAAAATAATAAAGTCCTACCAAAATAATTTTATGAATTTTGCTGGGAAAAAAGTACACAATTGGGATAAACATACATTGTTGCATCTAAATAAAAATTAAAGAAAGTACATAATTTGAGCTCCATTATTTTAGCAAAAAAAATTATTTAGTTAAAAGTAATGGAGCTCAAGCCAAGGCATTTTTTTTAGAGGAATTTAGACAGAATACAACTTTTTTAAAACTTATTTAAAAATATTACAACTGCTTTGAGAAAATTCCATAAAATGCAATTTCTTACAACTTTTTAACTTTTTAATTTCATAAACTCCTAAAATTACTCCCCTAAACGTGAGATAATGGTACAAACAAATTTTTAAGTACTCAATTGCAGAATGACTAATTTTTTAGACTCCTATAATATCTCAACTATCCATCCATTAGTCATTAATACAATCAAAGTATAACCACTTTTACAACAAACATTTATTTCAGTTTTAAATTTTACAAGATTTTCATTTTCTCTCTCTATTAGAACACCTATGCACCATCCAAAAATCTCCGAGGCTTTCCCCAAGTTTGCTTCTTCTTCGTCTCTTCCTCAAGTTTTCTTTATAACGTATCATTGTAATATTACATATACTATATGATATGTTATTATATACTTTAGTACCTCTCTCTCTCTCTCTCTATAGACAATTTTGTGTTTTGTATATATTATACCGTGTATAGTATATTTGCTAATAAAATTTCTTTTTCTTATATTGTGTATATATACCGTGTATAGTATATTTGGTAATAATATTTTTTTCTTTTATATTTTGTATATATATATATATATATATATATAGTATATTTGCTAATAAAATTTCTTTTTCTTATATTTTGTGTGTGTGTGTGTATATATAATTTATCATTGTATATCTTTTTTTGGGTTTCCTTTGGATAAGGATCCCTTCAAAGTTTGCTAAAAAATTGGGTCCTCTTTATTTGATTGACTAATTTTGCACAGATAGAGAGATGGGATCTTTTTTGATATATCTAGTAACTAGTTACTTGTACCGAAATAATGTAAAATATTATAATAATTTCTGTTATAAGTTATTATAGTGGTAATCAACAATTAAAACTGGAGCATTTTATAGGGGCTAATTATATGGGATACGTTTCAGAATGTAATTCCCCCTTAATATGGAATCTACCATATTTTTAGAGCATATTATATATTTATATATATATATATATATTTGTTGTAGAACATGTTATTCTTTTACTAGTTGTAGATTATGGAATATTTTACAAATCCATAAGTAATTATGAAAATTTCCCCTTATTTTACGGGTGGTGCAAAAATAAAACATACAACTTGAATAAATATCTTGCATCTAAAGAGAAGATTAAATGAAATGCATACTTGGTATATCATTATTTTGGCGAATTTTTTTTCCGGATAAAAATAATTGGTAAAATTACAAATTTGATGTGTGGTATATTAAGAAGAAGCAAGAAAAAAAGGCTGAGTTAGAACAAACAAATAATTGTATGTGACTATGTGGGAACTCACAGACTCAGCGGCGGAGCTAAGATTTGAGCCTTATGGGTTCGGAATTATAATCATTTTACGTTACTGAATTCTAAATTAATAATTTATACCTATTTATCGAATTTTTTAAATACAAATATAAGGTTTACACAAAAGTTATTAGGTTCGACCAAACCCGCAACTAATACTGTAGCTCCGCCCCTATTAACGATTGAAAAATACCTTACTTTAAAGTTGATCTTTTGATTTCTCACCACTCTCACGCGTTTGCCATGTCACAGTTGATCAAAGGGGTGAATGATGATATGTTAGAAACTCATATTTCTGGATACATTTTGCCATCTATTTGCTACAATTTAATCGTATTTGAGTTTAATTGCAAGTATTTTATACTCATCATGTGATTTCTGTTGTGTAGGCTGTGATTTCGATCTAAAGCGTATTTTTGGAGCTAAAATGATTATAATGGAACTTTAAAGTCTGAATAAAAGTCCATAAGTTAAGCTGAGATTGAATTCGGAGGTTGAAAACCAAGTACACCTTGGAAAAATGGAAGGGAAAAAAATAACAAAGGGATGAAATAGTGCTTGGCACCTCGTTAAAGCCAACATGACTAATGAGGTGCTGCTAATGAAAAAATGCATCAGGCAAGAGACAAAAACTAATATTGGAAGACAAACAAATTTTTGATATATACCAAATTGTTATGAAAATAATTATATTGTTGATGTCCATTTATTACTTCGCTATAGATAATCTTTCTGAAAAGATTATCCATTTAGTACTCTGTTGAAGTTTATCTACAAGTAGCTGATGCAGGCAGGTTGCAAGCAGCTCAATGAAATGATTTGCAGCAGTTTCTTATTAAACAGGCATGTTGCAAGCAGCTCATACAGACAACTTACAAGCAGCTAAAGAAAAGCCTTGCAGCTGCTTCCTGAAAAGCCTCGCAGCTGCTTCCTTTCTTCTATAAATAGAGGAGTTTTCAGTTCATTATGTACATAAGTTTGAAGTTTGAATAATATATCAGTTTCTCTCTATACTTGTCTTTACTTTACAGTCTTTATTTTATAACACGTTATCAGCACGAGACTCTGCCATCTCGAGAAAATACTTTGAAAGTATCAGAGGTACGAACTTTCTTTTTCTAAATAATGTCAAATCTTTCTAAACTTGAGTTTGTAGCCCTGGATATATTGGGCAAAAGCTACATGTCTTCGGTGCTTGATGCCGAAATTCATCTTGATGCGATGGGTCTGGCAGACACCATCAAAGATAAAAATCAGGCTTCAAACCAAGACCGTGCCAAAGCAATGATATTCCTACGCCATCACCTTGATGAGAGCTTGAAAATGGAATATCTTACTGTTAAAGATCCAGTCATATTGTGGAATAATTTGAAAGATAGATATGACCATCTGAAGATGGTCGTTCTTCCACAGACACGTTATGATTCGACCCATCTAAGGTTACAAGATTTTAAATCTATCAGTGAGTATAATTCTGCTATGTTCAGAATTCTTTCCTAATCGAAACTATGTGGTGATAATATTACTGATCATGATATGTTGGAGAAACTTTTTACCACTTTTCATACCTCGAATATGCTCCTGCAGCAGCAATATCGAGAGATGGGATTCAAAAAGTATTCTGAACTTATCTCACATCTTCTTGTAGTCGAGCAACATAATGGGCTATTAATGAAAAACCATGAAAGCCGACCTACTGGTTCTTGTCCATTCCGTGAAGTGAATGAAACGAACTTCCACCAAGCTAAGTGTGGAAGAGGACGTGGCCCCAGTCGTGGTCATGGCCGTGGTCGGGGAGGAAACTCTAATCGTAGTAATAATAATGCACCAAAGAACCCTCCTCACCACCAATAGTGGAAAAGGAAGGAACAAAAGCATGAAGCGGTACAAGCAGCAAAGCCAGAAAATGCATGCTATAGATGTGGAGGAAAAAGGCACTGGTCACGTACATGTCGTACGCCAAAGCACCTAGTAGAGCTATATCAAGCCTCCCTGAAGAAGACAGAGAAAAATGCTGAAGCAAATTTTATTTCTGAAGATAATTTATACTTCATACATTTGGATGTAGCTGATTATTTTGCACTCCCAGAAGGAGAAACAAGTCATGTGATTGGTAGTGAATCTGTAGAAATGTAAATATTTTAATTTTTATTGTTTGTAGTAGATAGTATGGTTAT